>WYDI02024281.1:172319-190430 GCA_009867235.2 Psittacus erithacus
AGACTCCGGGGGGGGGGGGGGGTGGGGGGGGGGGGGGGGGGGGGGGGGGGGGGGGGGGTGAGTTTTTATCACCCTTCTTGTCGGGAGGATTTAGATTTAAGGTTTGGTTGCTGTTTAAATGAGGATAGCCTTGCTCAGCTCTGAAGTCTCTCCCCAACTGTGCACATACTCATGAAGCCTCTCCCTGCTGCCGGCTGCATTGTTGGTCCTTTCCCCATTGCCATTGGCTGTCTGTGTGCCCTGCTCTGACTATCCTAGCTGGGGGATACTCCTCCAAAGCTGCCAAGGAGCCAGAGACCTTAAGAAGAGAGAGAGTTTGTGCCCAGGGCTTCCTCTGTCTTTGTCCTTTTAGAGTCATGAGTTAAAATCTGTGCCGATTTCTGAAATGGCTGTGAAACTGGATGGTTTATTTTTGTTCTTGTGGTTGGGACATTACTTCTGTGACAAATCAGAGCCTGGCAGCATGTTGGCTGGCTGTCCTGTGTGTAAACAGCATGTATGGAACACACTCAGCAAGAACTAGTACTTGATTCACTCAAAACTGTAGGCCTCTTCCAGAGAAACTTGAGGAAAGTCTTTGTGCTTATAGCACTTTAATAAGCCTAAGCATGGGTGTGTTGAGCTTTTCTCCTTTTTCTTTTTTCAAAGGGCAGCATCCTAGATGAGATCAGAACTGTCTGCAAATGTGGCTGTAAAGGGCTTACTGGTATGACACCCAGTCCAGGTGAAGCACCAGGTAGCTGCCAGGGGGCGGTTTTGGCCCTGTGTCCTGGAAGCTGTGTACGTTTTCAAGTGGATTGGGAGTTAGTAAATAGCCTTACAACTATTTGAATAACTGTGGTTTCCGAGAAGTATCAAGTTCACCCATTCCTCGCTAATAGCATAAAAAGTACAAATGCAGTCTAGTGGCTGTATGTTACATTTGTAAAGCACATTAGGCAAAAGCAGTGTAGATACTCCAGTGTGCACATTCTGATTCCTAAATGTTTAAAATGTTAAACATGATTTGTCACTTGTGTCACTTTTCAAACCGATGGTAAACTGGGCCCAGGTTACTGTCTTTGAGCTGCATGTGATATTTTTAGGTGAATCATGAAACTGAGATCCTGTCCTGACAATTGGTTTATTGACTAAACCCCATCTGCACTTTTGCACTGAAGCCTTCAAACTTCCTGTCTGAGATCATTCAGTGTGGTTTGCCTTTGAATGGGTGGGAGCAGCTGTTTTACAGCATACTGCTTCAATACCTCTTCCTGTGTGTTTTGTGTAAAACACCTTGTCACCTCGTGTTCTTGCTGTAATACTTTTGAGGAAATGGTGAGAGCAGGTTTCACTGTACTAGGATGTATGGAAATGTAACAGGTTGGGATCTGTCTGACCTCAAAACAGAGTCCTTGCTCTTTTCCTGGGTCAGAAAGATTAATGCAGATTACTTGAAAGCATAAATTTAAGGATGCTCTAATTCATGTAAAGTGGGGCCAGTATTTCAGAATAAATGTCTTCAGAGCAGTTTCTTTAACTTTTTTTCATTAGTAAATCTGTCTTGAGGTCTAGGTACCCCCAGGCGAAGAGATGCGGCTACTGAAAATCTCAGTTCTCTGATAAAAGCTTGCTATGTGTTGTTACTAGATCATATTTGAAATAGGGCTCTTTGCAAGTATCAGAGCTAGAGTCTTAGCATTGGTTTTGCTTCACTGAATAGAGCTGAGTGTTGGAAGACGTTGGTACCTCTGACTCAGCTTTCTTCCTTGGAAGCTGCCTGCTGCTGGAACGACGTTCATACTGAAACTCCCATCACCAGGTTTAGAAAAACGCCTTCCATGTCTGTAACTCCTGCAAACACTTAAGCCAAACATGGGGACCTCCTCTGCCTTTCCCCCGTTCTTCTCTTTTTGGGCAGCATTTGGATTAGTGGCTCCCCGCCTTGCAGATTCTGCAGAGCCCTAATGGAAAAGACTTGGACAAGTATTTTCTGCAGGAAATGAGGTGATGGTGGGCTGGCCGCTCTTTGTTGTGCTGTTGCTGAGAACGCCGTGTTGGTAAGGCTGTGACCCCCCTGCAGCTGTGCTCAGTGGGAGGCCGGGGTCCTGTGGCAGCCTTCACCCCAGAGAGGATATCTGTGTGAGCGGCTGCGGGTGAGGCTGGGGAAGCAGCTGCCTGCCAGCTCCACTCCTCCGCTCTGGAGCGCGGGGGTTTCTGCTGCGTGGCAGGAGTCTCCGAGAAGGCTGGGATGTGGCCGAAGAGGGCTGCTAGCGTCTCACTTCTTCGCTTCCCCTCTGGCCCTGCCTGCTGCTTGCTCTCTGAAAACCAGCTGGAGGTGACAGCAGGGGTCTTGCCCTGTTTCTGCGTGCAGACGCTATCAGACAAAGGCAGGGATGGGTTCAGTAAATATTGGCTATCTTTTTACACTGTTTGCTTTGCTATTTCTTTTCTTTTCCCACTTTTGCAAATGTGGGTGGGACTCCAGAGAAAGAGCTGGGAGTTTCCCACTGTGCTGCTGTTGAGTCAGTACAAAAATAAGGGCTGAGAAAGGGTTTGACGAAAAGGAAAGAGACAGGAACCAAACTCAGTGCAGATTTCCATGCTGGTTTTAATCTTCCTTAGAAGCATGTGCTGGTTTTTAACTCTTCAGGTGCACCTTCGGACCACAGTAAAAAGGGCTGTTGTGTTTTCTGTGGAGCAGGCTGCATCTTCAGCTGATCTGAAGTGCAGACTTGTACTTTAGGATCTCGGTAGGAGACAGCTGTGGCAGCTCATAGCAAAAGTACAAGCATATTAGAAAAGTGACCCATTTGCTTTCTGAGAAAGGCAATACTCACAAGCTGCCAAAATGACAAGGCGTTTCATGCTGGCTGGTTTTACAGGACCAGTGGGGATAGAGGAAATGAATTAGTCTAAGCTGATAGCAACCAAGCATTTGTGTTTGGTAACAGTGGGGCATTTGCAGAACTTGTCATCAGTACAAGTTACTGGTGTGGTGGCAAAAAAGGCCTTTCAAAAGTCAAGTTAATTCCATTAAAAACCTCACACTTGTCCAGTTTTTGTGTGTAGAAGACACTGATTATTTGGTATATGTTCAAGACAGATGCATACCAAAACGAGTATGAAGGGCTCACAAAGACTAAGATGGAATGTGATGGTCTGTAGTAAAGGAGGTATCACTCAAGGTTTCCCATGCCATAGAGTTGGACATAAAGCATCAGCTCTCCTTTCTGAACCCTCCAAGAAATCTTTCTCAAAAGAAAAATTAAGCATGAAGAAAGCTTTTATTACTGGAACCACTCAAACTCTTAGTTCTCTATCAGTACAGCTGGTAGTGTCTATCTTGCCTGGATTTGAATTTGCCTCAGTTGCTGCTGTGTATGCAAGAACAAAAATAAAGGGGAAGTAAGTCTCTTCATTGTAAGTGCTCTGTTGTTTATTACATATCTCATCAGTCCAGAAGGCTATTTCACATCACTGTTCTGGTAGAGGCTGTGCTGTTCTCTGAAAGATTAGTTGGAGCATATCTATGTCATGTGTTTGGAGGCAGATGTAACCATGTTCTGCCTGGTTTTTGAAGGTCTGATAGCAGCTCTGCCAGATCTGGGCTGGTTGGCCCTGTGGAGGGGGACCAGGCGTAGTGGAGGAAGAAGACAGGGGCCTGTTTAAGGCCACCACAAGTATTATTTACTATCATTTAAAGTTGACTGAACTGAGTTACCAGAGTGAATCTCTGCTTTGAACAGAAATCACGTGGTCTTTACCTGGCCTCCAAGCAAAGCATGATCTTTAAGCATGATCACTGCAGAGCTGCATGAAATGATGAGTTAATTGTCCTTCTGAAGCTTTGCCATGCCACCACGGTAGGTGGGGTGTTTGGGAGCTACTTTCTAACACAGATTGTGTGGGCTGTCCCTGCACATATACCTGTGTGTCGCTAAGCTGAAATGGCGTGGTTGCATGTTGCTGAAGTCTCTGTGCCCTGTTGTAAATTTAAACGCAGGGCACAAGGAACTGTTTCCATGAGACAGCTCTGATGATAGTTTGTGATACACAGATGTTAAGAAATTGTTGAATGCATGCTTACTTGTATCCTATGTGTGTGTTTGTCACACTTGTAAGTTCTGCAGGCCATTGGTAGGTGTTGGGCACTTAATTAGTGATCCTCAGAAAGTGATTTGGGGTGAACTGTGGTAGGGAATAATCTGTTCTTAAACTTTCCCTTATGAAGACCCGTTACTAAAACAAATCTTTCAGCTTAGAATCACAGAAGGGTTCAAATTGGAAAGGACATCTGGAGGTTATCTGGTCTAACTCCCCTGCTCAATGAGGGCCGCCTAGAGCTGGTTGCCCAGGACCATGTCCAGATGGCTTTTGAATATCTCCAAGGATGGAGAGTCCACAGCCTCCCTGGGCAACCTGTGCCAGCGCTCTGTCACCCTCACAGTGAAAAAGTGTTTCCTGATGTTCAGACTTTAATAGCTCCTGTATCTTCTATATCTCCACTGTATGAGGACTTATGACTGTGTGGAGTATATTGCCCTGAGCTACCCCAATGGCAGGTCACAAGAGGGAGGGGATGTCCATGACACAGTATTGTAGGTACTGCATTGACTTTCTGGGGTTTAACATATTGGGCAGGGGGATCAGAATGAGATGATGTAATTGTTAGTAAATATCGGTAAAGAAAGCTTCCTGTGTCTTCCTGCCTGGTCTGGCCTACTGGATAGGTGAGTTCACACATCAGCAATCATAAGAAATGTACATGGTCATATTTCCATGACTCAGGTATGTGCATAAATAAACATTGCCCCAGCTAGCTTGGATGTCCTTGGCAGAAAAGCAAGGTGGGAGGTTACTGGAGCTAATGAGTTGAAAGCTAGCTCAGGTATGACTACCCCAAACAATGGTAAAACATAAATGGCAGAGGTATAAAATGGCAGAGCATAACCCAGGAGATGTGGTGTAGTTCTACCTTTCTTCAGTTCTTCTTTGCCAAATCTTCATTTTGCAAAGAGTTTAATTCACACCAGACAGCAAATAACGTCAAAGAGCTGTTACTTGCTGAAGAGTTGTCATGCTGCTCTCATGCAAACAAGAGGAATCACAAGCTAATGGCTGAAGGTCAGATTTGGTAGAAGGGAAGTTCTGATTTCTGGTGTTGCTCATCAGTGAGTACAGTTGTACCCTATTTTCTTCATAAATTACTATAATTAGAAACTCTAAGCAGATATGATGTAGGGAAGGAGGAAGAGAAGAAATGGAGAAAATTGCTTCACTTTCTTCTCCTGCATGGTGTGGTCAGTTCTAGTTTAGATGATTTGTAGCTGTGTATTTTGAAGTGTATGTACCCTAGGAATTGTGTGACAATTAGATTTAAGAACACAAGGCTTGGTTCTGTCAGTGCTCCAGGCTGCTGATTAGTGTTGCTTGGGGCTTTTTTAAATGCTTATACACAGAAGTCTCTGCTGCCACTCAGAGCTGAGCAGTTTCCAGTTTACCAGGTGTTCCTGTTTAATCAGGGCAGTCAATTGCCTAACAGTTTATAAAGGGCCTTAAGTGAGGAAGTAATCAACACTGTCTATTATATCAAGAATAGGATTTGCAATCAAATAGTGACATGACTAATGTCATCAAAACATTATTACACTGGCAGCTTCATATTCTTAGGCAATATGCCTCAAATTGGGTATGGGTGAAAGTAGCATGTTGTGTTATATGGCACAGGTAGTGCAAGGTTATTAAGATGCCAGTTTGCTGTAGCGGAAGCCCAGAAAATAAAATGAGTGGGGACTTCGTCCATCAGATGCAATTAGCTTGGACATCTTACTCACCCCAGCAATAAGTAGCTGTGTAAGAAAAGCTCAGGCAAAACTGAATGCTGAAAGACATCAGAGAATCTCCCCCCTGAAGAGGGATCTCCTGAGCTGAAGGGAAAGCTATTTTGAGCAGCCTGATAAACACAAGGATGTTCCAGGAAACTACTCCCATTCAAACTTATGCCTAATTAAAACCCCCAATTCCTTTCATTCCCATAAGCAATACTTCGTCTTCTAACTTTAAGTATGGCCATAGAACAATTCAGGTTGGAAGGGAAATAGCATACCAACAATTATATCTCCCATAAATGCCTATTGTATGGGATGGAGATGTTGCCCCTTTATTGAATTCTTGGTTCACAGGTGTGAAAGAATACAAATCCCACCTAAGATATAATGCTTTCGGAATATAGTAGCATTTTACCTTTCCTTCCCTCCAGGATGTAGATATGAGTTAATTTCATCTATGTTTCCAAGCAATCAGCCAGTTTTGTTAGAGAACAGGGGAGTTTAGCACTGAAGGAGGTCAGTTTTTATGGCTGGAAGTGATCCATGAATTGGAGTGTCAGATCCATACTCCCAAATGGTATATTTAGGAATAACATTAAGAGACAGTCTTTGAAGACATTACTGTCCCAAATGGGGAGTACGAAAGTGCGGTCAAATACACAGAGAAAGAAACATGGGATATTCACTCCCTGGGGCATTGCAGAGGCCAGCCAGTATAAGACCATCCTGGAGTGTTTGTAACTTCAGACCCAAGTGCTAAGTCAGAGTGCACTAGAGGCATGACTGTCCCCTTAACATTTCTCATATCATCTAAATATCCATCACTTCTCCCTTGAAGGAACATTATTCTCAGCGTGAAAGGTTCAGCCAAGTCTAGTTTCCAGGGAATTACATTTCAGGTGAGGATAAAGTTTATTAATAATAAGTGCGTCAGGTCTCTGTAGGTCTAGACAAAAATGTCATCTATTAGAAGCTGGGATGTCTTTAACTCAAGAATTTTGTTTGTTTCCAGCCTGTTAATATGCTCTGAGAAATTTGTCAGAACAGAGGTAGCTTCAATTTATATGGGGCAGTAATAAAAGACACTGTGATGTAATTACTTTGCAGTTCCCTAAAGCCTTCAATGATCTTTTGTATTTTATTTTTTTTAACCCAAACCTGTTGGCCATATTAGAAGTTGCTGCATTCTTATTCCACACCCCATTTCTGCTATCAAGGCAGGGTGGAGAAATTCTGCAGGATCAAGGGAGACTGCAGGGATGTCAGTATTAAAGCAGAGTTATACTCAGTGTTTAAACGGCTACCCGGTTGCCTTTTTGTGTGTTTTCTATCCACTTTGCATTTTTGTCCTCTCCATATATTCTGGTGCTTGGCTTCTTTCTGTCTGGGTTCTGGGCAGGAAAGAGTGTGGAAGTAACATGCAGGACCCATGTCCTGGTTAACATGAGTCACATTGACAAGGCTGATGGTATCAGTTTTTTTCATTTACCTCTTTCCAACAGGGTGGGTCCCTTGAAGTGTATTTTGCAGCTTGCTTCAGACACATTGCTCTAGCCATTATACAAGCAAATTTCTAATTATTTGTTTTGGGGCAGAATTGAAAGGTGGGGTCATTATCCTCATGTACTTGTAATGCACACATTGGATGAAAAGCTGTCAAGGTTCAAAGAGGGATTGAGATGGACATAATGGTATGCTTTTCTGCACAATTCTATATGAGGTCCATTTTATAGACTCATAGATTCAGAATAGTTTGGGCTGAAAGGGACCTTTAAAGGTCATCCAGTCCAATCCCCTTGCAGTGAGCAGGGACATATTCCTCTAGATCAGGTTGCTCAGAGCCCCATCCAACCTGACCTTGAATGTTTCCAGGGATGTGGCATCTACAGTCTCTCTGGGAAGCCTGTGCCAGTGTTTTACCACCTTCTTCACAGAAAAATCTTCCTTATACCCAGTCTGAATCTACCTTCTTTTAGTTTAAAACCATTCCCCCTTGTCTTATCACTACAGGCTCTGCTAAAAGGTCCATCTCTGTTTTTCTTATAAGTATTGAAAGGTCTCCCCAGAGCCTTCTCTTCTCCAGGCTGAACAATCCCAACTCCCTCTTGTTAATTATCTGAAGCCTAAATAGAAAAGCTTAGTATGCATGGAAAGTACAAAATTACCAGTGAAGATTAATCCATAAACAATAAGACAGAGAGCAGTTAAGAAGACAGTGATACTTCGATGAATTGATACTGTGCTCTTTCTTGAGTCAGTGGGGTGAATCCTTAGCCATAAAAACATATGCCTTCTTTGTTAGTAAAGTGGACACCAGGAATAATGTTGTGCATATCGAGTGCTGATATAAGGTCTACATTATGTATTTCTGTTGTATAGGTATTGGGTAGAGAGGTTTTGTGTTTTGTGGAATATTTTACTGTACTCTTTCTTCACATCATTTTGCAACTCTGCAAGACCAGCGGAGTATGTCCCATTGACAGCTTCAAAAGCGATGCAGAATATGTCCGATTGATGGCTTCAAAAGTGATGCAGAGCAACATCCTTTTTGTGAAAAACATGTTCAGATAACTTGCTTCTGTTTTGATGTCCAAACTAAGAGAAGAACAGAGCAGGAGAAGACAGGAAGAGCCAAAGAAGCAGGAAAGATTTAGGCACAAAGAGCTCTTCACCTGAGAAAGACTGAGTAGGTTGGCACTGTTTAGAGACAGTAAGAGAATGGAGAAATAGGATACTCAGAAAAATAAACCTGTTCAGACAAGGCAACTTAGATGCCTCTGCTTACTTTTCCATGGTCACACAAAGCTGATCAATGAAACTGAAAATCCAAACCCATAAGAACTGCAGGGTGTGATCTGTACCACACCACAGCCTTGAAATGTGTTGTCACATGCTGTCATTATTTTCAATGACATTATCAATGTTCCAGAAGAATCCAAAATAGAGGTAAAATATTGAATAATGGGGAGCAAGCAACTGTATCTAATACGGTTTCACTTACTAAGCTGTGTAATGATTCATGACCAAACCTAACTTCCTGGCAGTAAGAAATAATTTCTTCTAGCAGCTTAAGCAGCCTACATGAAGGGAAAAATGTACGTCTCTTAAGCTGTTTGGGAAACCATTCCCATTTGGGTGGGAGCATGAAAGCTCCTGTTAGCTCTCACTTTTAAAGTCTGGCTTCTCAGTGTATGGAATACTGGTAAAATGGAAAAACTTAACATGCCTTCCAAAACTAATTTGAAATACATCTGGTGGCTGGGTCGTCCCTCTCCACACATCAGCATGCACTGGAGAAGCCGTGCACAGGGAGGCAGTTAGCATATGAGCCTGAGTCATGGTAGATAAGTTTCTATAGAAGCCACCTTTGAGGGAAGGGGAGGATGGAGGTTCTCTAGGGGCAGCTCAGCAGTGGCTAGAAGAAACTCAATTTTGTCCATTTCTTGTTGGTCTTTATATGTCAGACTGTTAGTACAGAGCTGGACTGTGCAATACTTCTGTGCATGGATGAACAAAGCCTGTGTTTCAGTCAACTTGATTTTTTTTTAGAATTTCAATTTGTTCTTGTCATTGAGAGCAAATAATTTAAATAGAAACTTTCACGCTTGCAGGTCAGTTTGTTTATGCACTATTTAATACTGAGTGGATGAGTTATTAAGTCTAGGTGATAACAACCACAAGGTTTAAGATGGTCTTGTGCACCAGCAAAATGCATCCTGGAGTATGTGATGCAACTTCCAAAGCTATGTGTTGCAACTTCTTTGATTTGCAATCTGTCTTAAAATTCCCCTGTTGGAAGCATGGACCCCTGCCTCAGTGAACTGGGTGCCTTAGAAACAGGCCATGACCCTATATGATGCAGCAGATGAGTGATAGAATTGGTGAGCTGTGAGCAATGGTAATAAGGGTGATGGGACAGGCTTATTAGCAAAAGTGTGTGTGGGTGCTTAAGTACCAGAATGGAGATGTTTGTTTAGTTTGACATGTAACTTGTGACACACAAAATTGAAGGAAAACCTAAAAGGAGGAAGGTGGTGGGCTGATCTCATCTCACTCAACAGGGTTCATTTGCTGTCTTATGCCAACAGTCTTGTACCAAAAAAATTAAGCCTGAAAGCATGTTGACAGAGAATATATTAGATGTATGTTCACAATGGTCTTTTGGTCTTTGGAAAAGATCAAACCAACTTCAGACTGTCTTCAAAATGCTTAAGGTACTGCATGAAACAGCAGTGGTTTTCTGTGTGCATTGGATATTAAGAATACAGCTGTTTTATTATCCCAAAGCTATTGGGGAAACTGGCAAGAACTCTGAGAACAGCTTTAAAGCATGAGCATGGACTGGGTAATCACCTTAGGAAAAAGACACAAGAGCAGTATGTGCAAACTGACAGCTCCGTGTGGAGGAAATGCATATTACAAACAGCAGAATAGTGTGCACACTAATAAAAGAGAATGATTGATAATAGTTGTTAGGATTGAGTAGTGAGAGGAAGTTGAGAAACCTAAGGTTAATAACAGGAAACTCTAGTCAAAATGTCTTGGCCTGTTCAGAAGCTTCAGCAAGACAAAGTGAAAACTGTTTCGAAGATGCTATGCATACCTCTCTAACTATTCTCTCAAAACTGAGTTTCAGGTTCCAAATTTCTCAGCAAATTCCACAGGGTGGCCAATAACAAATCATTATTGTTGTTATCATTATTATTATTATTTTTAATTTTCCTCTGACTCTTGGTGAAAATCAGCAAAGTCATACGAGGAGGTAACATGAGATTGCTGTCAAAGTGAATGGCACTGTGACATGTTGCATGTCCTCTGCCTTGCACTGCTGAAAGCCTTGAGTTTACCAAGGTACAAACAAGAACTCTTTGAGAGCTTTGCAGTAGCTTTGGAATCAGATATTTACTGAACACACTGTAGTACAGGGGAATAAACCCATCCCCAGCAGTCATTTCTTTCCTTACCACTTGTTGTTTGTGAGCAGTTATTTGTATTGAGCCAAATACAGGTGCATTTTGAGACTTCTATGTATTCATTCTATGTAATGAATAAAAAGAATAGAGCATGTTTCAAAGTACTTGTATAGTTCTAAACATTTTAGTAGCTTCATTTTCTTTAGGTGATGTTTTGACTAGTACAGAAAATTCTTACATACAGTGACAATAATATACATTTTTAATGCATTTCCTCAAAGGACCTATAAGTCATTTACACTGAGACTTTGCATTTGTGATGCAGTCAACTGAAATCTTAAAATGAAAGTCAGTCAAACTAACCTTAAATCCTCTTGTTATTGAGTAAAAGAATAAGGTTCACATTATTCTTCAACTTTTAGTGAGTTTGTACCATCTCAGTGGGAGTTAGTTCATGGATGGAAGGTGTTAACATCCGTTTCATCCTACTCACAGGTAATGAGGGTGGTATTTTTTCTTCTGTCCAGCCTGCACTAGCATCTTAGCTATAGGGTATGTTTTTTCTGTCTTCACTAATGTCTGCGTTTGACAGGCCTTTCCAATTTTTTTATGTGATTTCAGCTTCCAAACAATTTGCTGAAGAAGTCTTGAAAGCACACAATGACTACAGGAAGAAACATGGAGTCCCCCCATTAAAACTCTGCAAGAAGTTAAACAGAGGAGCCCAGCAGTGAGTTCAGTCCTTTCTTTTCTCTAATGAGATTTGTGACGCTTTTATCTGTGTATACTGCAGAACTATTTGCCTTTTGACATGCTGACATTCAATGAAGACTTACTGGGTGGAGAGTGAGGGACTCCACTCTTTCTATCTCCCTACCCAACTCTTTTTGTCCTTTCTTTCTCCTTCTTTCATTACATAGCACCAGCTGGTCACATGGACACTTCTGTGGTTACAGCTGTGTAAATCTGTCTTGCACCCTTTTCCAGGCATGGGCTGCATCTGTCTACACTGGTGTGTCTCCTCTGCAGAGGGTAGTTGCCTAAAACATGCTTCACCACCACCTCAGTCAGATAATGGATTGTCATCTGCAGGACAATAACCACTGCTGCCAAAATAGAGAGAAAAAGAACTTTTTCATGGTACAAAATGATGACTGGTCTAAGACCAATGGAATGAGAAAGAAGTAATTTCAGATCATGTTGTCTATCTCCCTGCCCGAAAACCAAAATCAGTATATGTTGTTCCTTACTGTGTCAGAAGGGACACATCTTACCTCTTCTCCAGTGCTGAAGACTGCACAATTTCTTGTCAGTCTAATGTATGTCTTATCTTTTTTGCTGTCTGACTTTAGTCTTCCTTACAGAAATTTGAATCCAATACTTCTTACCCTTTTGCTGCAGATGCAACCAGGTCATGTCCTTTCCTTTTACAGCAACCTGTTTCAAAGTAGATTTGAAAATCTTTATTTTTCAGGCTGAGCCTCACAGTACAAAGGAGATGCCTGAAGGAGAATGCTGATTCAGAAAATAAATGTCCTTCCATGGTAGCTTAGTAGCAGCCAGTTTGATCCCTGTAGACATGAGGCTTTCTACCATAACCACACAGACTTCTCTGTGCTGGCTGGCTGGGAGCCAGCGAGGCTGTAGCCTTTCTGGTGCCTGATTTACTGTCCCAGCATGGTGCTGCACTGTCACACAGATGCACCAGCTCCTGCACTCCTACACCAGAGATCTCTGCCAGGTGTGGTGCTGTACAATGTGCACATGCCCTCTGGCACCAAGCAAAATCTGTTTCTGTCTTTATTTTTTTCCCATCATTTTTTCTTGAGACACCATGATAAGTGGCTATAGTATTTCTAAGAGATGGAATGCCAGTGACTCATCCACATACCTTTGTAATCTGCTGGGGTTTTCCTTCTGCTCTTCAAAGGGCTGTTTTGCTTCTGTTTTACATGATGCCTCAGGAGGAAGAAATCTCACTGACTTTTCAGTAACACTTGTTGTTTCTCCAAAGTGCTACAGTTGCTTTGAACAACTCAACTTGTATGAATAGTTCAGATTATTCTGTCAAATATGCATTGCTCCATGTTTATCTCTTAAGTGTTCTATTGCCCTTGCTGGGTATTTTTAGATGCTTCTGGAATTCCTTAGTCCTCTCTGGTCTCAGCTGACTTTCCCAACTGTAGTGAATAACAATAGTAAACCTTTGTTTGGTTGTACAATGACACATATTCAGAGACTGGTGAAACTGGTTGATAGCAAGAACCAGATGGTTGATCTGAATATAAGACATGAAATATAAGAGATGTCATATTTGTCAAGACAGATTTTGCATAATGTTAAATTCAAAGAACTTTACCTTTTTCTCTATGTATATTTGACATCTCTGTTGCTATGCATTTAGTGTATATCTGGGTACTTTTCTGTGCTTCTTTGTGCTGAAAATGGTCTGTTTCTTACTATTTTCAGTTCCAATAATTGTGACAGGTTACATGAACTGAATATTGGATCTCCATTTTAGCATGAGATGAGTCATCCTCAGCAGATTTATCTCTGACTATAATGAAGCATAGGGTGGTGATCTCAGATGTAAACCTCATGCTTTTAACTGCCTGAGCTAGATTGAATTAATCACTCTTTGTCTCAAGCCCTTGGCAACTTTATCTGTGTGCAATGTGTACTTTGTTCCAGTCTTGCCTTTGCTTGGGATGTGGGAATCCTTGAAGAGAAAAATTACAGGACTGTAGCGATACAGGGCATAAAGGACCAGTTAGGGATCCTCTAGTCCAGGATGTAGCAGACTGACAACTGACAAGTTTTCATTCATCCAGATTAATAGAGATAACGAATTACTTTTTTTGTTTGTTGTTTTGGTATAAGAATTAGGACAGGAGGAAATAAGAACCTAGTGTCTGAAGTACTAGCTTGGGCCAAAATGTTCAGCTGGACAAATTTCCTGTCTCTGGCAGATGCCAGTAATCCACAATTAGGGAAGGAGTAGCAGAACAAAACAAATGTGGCGATCCTTTCTGCATTATCTCCTCCTGGAAGTTACAGATTTATACTGTAAATTATGGTTTTCCTAAGCAGAAGGTTGTATCCTCATTTTTTGTTGCTGTTATTTAATAAGCTCTGAAGATTACTCCCCACATACACACACTGTAAATTTGTCTAGCTCTTTTTCAAACCCGCACATGCTTTGGTGTCCACGTTGTCCTGTGGCAATGACTTCTAATGCACAATGTGGAAAAAGCGCTTAATCTTGCTTCACTTTTAAATCTATGACCTGATGATTCTGTGTGTTGCTTCCTGTTTCTTGTACCATGAGAAATAACAAATGGTCTTTCCAATTTCACTGTCTCTGTACTGAAGCCTTTCCAATGTTGAATAAAGAAAATAATTGTTTTACACAGATATTCTTCTTAGCCCTGTTGTGAGACAATAAAATACATCCCACGCTCTCACACGTCAGGTTATACAAAAAGCAGTGCTGCTTATCCCTGTATTGGTGTACACAGCTGTTTCTTCAGATGCTCCATGGGTCCCCTTCTCTTCTCTACTGTCGTGTGGCACATTGCTCTTGCTTTGCATCTGACTTCATTTGTTAATGTAGGGGTTTTTTACAATTGCTTTGACTGAATCCCCACTTCAGTCTTTTTTCTTACTTACCGGGAACATTTAAGTTACTCCTGTGAGTGGCCTAGAAATGTCAGGAGGTGACACCTGTAGCAATTGCTGCAGGTACTTCCCTTTCCACCAGCAGCTGCAGCCAAGGATGGCCCATGGATTTCCAGGTGCAGGGAAGAATATGGTGGGGCAGATCTGCCCTTTGATTTCTTCTAGGCCTTTTTCAGCAGTGCCACAGATGACACGAAAGACAGAAAAAAAAAATGGCCTTTCTGTCTTCAAATTGCCTAATTCCTAGATCTACATAGGCTTAGGTCATCCCCGGCTTCAGGGCTTTACAGCTGAGTAACTTAAACCATCATAGAATCATAGGATAGCTAGGGTTGGGAAGGACCTTAAGATCATCTTCCAGCAAAACTCCTTTCTTGTATCTCATCCTCTTCCTCCTCCTCCTTCTCTCTGCTTGCTGTGGCTGTGGTCCATGGCTTAATATGTGGATTCCTTTGCTAGGTATGCAGAAGAACTGGCTACAACAAGGGTCCTCAAACACAGCTCTGAGTCTGCTAATGGAAAATGTGGAGAAAACCTAGCATGGGCATCCTATGACCAACCAGGTAAGCTTTCTTCTGTTGTTGTTACAGAGACACTGAATAAATGGTTTTCCTCATGTACTTTGGGCTCAGAGCGTCTAGTTGCAAGAGTACTGGTGTTTCCTCTGCTTCAAAAAGGCATCTGTTGCAGACCAACCCAGCCTAGGGTCCCTGGGGACATGACGGTGGTTTGCAGTCACCTACATGTACTGACAGCAAGAGGCACAGAGAAGGTAAGGGACTGTGGTAGTGTGCTGTGTCCTTTTGGAGATAGGACTTGGCAGCTAGGCTGCTCCATATGTCCCCACTGTGGAGCTGTCTTGAGTGCTACTTGCTTGTCCATGCGAAGAGAGAAGGAAGTTGTCAATGCCACATACTTCACCTTTATCCTTAGTTTGTCCCAGCAAAGAGAAGGCTGGCCACAGGCCAGCTGTGGTGAGGAAGGTGAAAAAATAGCTGCTGCATGCTATGTAGCAGTTCTGGTTTGTATGGGCAAAATGGGAGCATGGACACTGAAGTGACAGAGGCTAATGTGTTAGACATCTAGTCTCTTCTGGTCTGTCAGCAAAACAGGCTTTGAGCCCTCTTCCATGCCTTCATTTTTGAAGACAAAAATACTCCATATATTTTCTGATCATAAACATAACATGTAACTGGCAGCCTTTGATTTGGATGGCTGAGGAGCTGAATTTTGGCTGGGCCAACAGCCTGTGGTGAGCTTTCAGTTGGAGTGATGTTCAGCAGGCTCTTCCTTCCTGCCTCCTCCAGCAGGCAGGGCTCATGCCTTAGCCTGCTGAGACAGCAGGTGGGATGTATTAAAAGTGACCACTTGCTTTCTTTGTTCCCATCTACGCCTGGAATTTCCAGCACAGCCTCAAGGAGACAAAAACTCATTTTTGCAGGCTGGAGCCTCTGTCTGAAAGACCTGGGAATCTTAGGAGGTGAGGTTGAGACCCAGGGACACTGCTTGGTTCTTCTACAGGTGCCAGCTGTAGTCCCCAGTGGGTACTTTTTCCTGTTGAAAAAGAAACCTGCTATGGAAAAATATGATTTGATCTACTCATATTTGGCGTTCTGTCCTTTGCAAGAGTCTGAAGCAAGAGTTCAGAGCAGCATGGGAAAACACAGATGTACAGCGAAGTTTGTGGCTATGACTCACTGACAGAGCTTACTTCTTCCTTCTTATTTGTGTTAATGGCCTGTGCTCCTTCCCCTGAGGTTAAAGTCACAGAATTCCCATTTAGAGAGCTGGAGTCAACACACATGCATTCTTCCATAAATTATATAATGCCTGTCTTTTTCTGTATCCCATTTGTTTTCTTCAGTGCACTGTTTCCATACTTAACTTTCCAGTTCTAAGCAATTTTGTAACTATTTTTTTATCCACAGGATTGAATGTCTTGCTGAGAAAATTAAGCTACATCCTCTTTTGTTCAGTAAAACGCTTCTACATTTCCTATGTAGCAGGATCATTCAAAGTGCCAGAATGAGAAAACTAGTTCTTCAAAGAAAGTTATTCTGTCCTCTGGCCTTAGTCTCCATCTCTATGGAGCTGGTTCATTCTTCCTCTTTTTCTCGTATAGTTCCCTCTGGATAGTTAATTTGTACCCTGCTCAATGAGGCTGAAATTTGTATTAAGGAATCCATTCAAGGGCTTAACAAAGGCAGGCAGTGTTTTCCTGTTTCTTTCCGAGAGAAAGCAAAAGCCAATAACCCTCTAGCGTACTCTGTATTCTCTCTCAAAAAAGTGATGCTATTGTTTATTTTGGCTCTTACTGAGTTCTGTAATAATGCCAGAAGATACATTTCTTGTTTCAGAGAAGATTTTAAGCTTTCACCCATAAAAGCCGCCTAGCTTGACTCTTCTCCTGGTTAAAGAATACCTTGAATTGTATTCAGGATTTGAGAGTTACATAGCCTAAAGCTGTTGCTGGAAGTATGTTTATCCCTGTAATCCAAGAAATAGTTGACAGCTGTTTCCTCCCTCCAGTCCTGCAGGAACTGCTCCATGGCAGACATCTCTTTGTGCTTAAGTAAGTGAGCTGTCATCTGCCACTAATGCGAGAGACCACAGCCTGCCTTGGCAGCTGTGCTATGTCAGGCTTCTCAGGATATCATCTCATTGCATTTCTCATCTGTTGGGAGGCTGAAGGCAAGCACTGGATGACTAAATTCTGTTTGGGATGGCTGGTGTGGTTGTGAAGAACGTGCCGTGCCGCTTGTGAAAACACTGTGGCTTGTGAACTCCAGAGAGCTTGTAAGAGAAATTCCCTGTACGTTAATGCCCAAATCTGTTATGGGAGGAACCTGGGTCTGCCTACAGGTTAGTACTAGGGGGCAGAATAGCACAGACACCACCTGCCCCAGCCCGGGAAGAGCATGCTTTGACTGAGTGCCTGCCTTGATGCATCTCTTGCTGTGTAACACCAGGTTTATACAGTACTGTTAAATAAAATGAAGTAGAATAAAATAAGGACCTGTGTGTGGAATGTTGAAAGTAGAGGATAACTTCCCAAAACTATCAGTATGACTTCAATCTAAGTACATAGTTCATTTCTGAGGCCAATTAAATCTACCTCTTCTACGTTCTTTCCCCTCAGACTGGTGGAAGATAGGTTGTGATAAAAAAAGCTAGAAAAACATTTGAGGAAAATGCTAAGATTTGGGGTACGTGGTTTTTAAGTAGATCACCATGGTGCTGCCCATCCTTGCACAGGTATATGTCCTGTGTGATTTATTTGAATGCATTTAGCAACTTAGTGGGATTACTTGGAGATTTAAGGATTCTTTGGTATGAAGAGAAACAATAAGGCTGGGCCCAGAGAAATTAGATGTAAGAGGGAGCTGAATACAGTAGTAGGGCTGCTGCAGCCTTGTGTTCCCAGTAGTGATGCTGAGAATGTATTCCCAGGCTTGCACACACAAGCACAAATGTACAGCATGTACACATGTATATATGCAGGTGGCCACATAGATAAGCACAAACAGATGCAGTCAGCATTAAAATGAACAGCATCAGCAGCCTCTTCCTGTTCCCCTTTTTGGCTGATCGCAGTGAAGTATGTTACCAGAATATATATATATAAAAAATATAATAGATATTAAAATACATATTTCCTACCAATAGATTTTTAAAAATTGATAAAATTTATATTTTTATAACATTACGTT
>WYDI02024282.1:0-10581 GCA_009867235.2 Psittacus erithacus
TTACTGGACTGTTCTTATCTCAACCCGTGGGAGTTACATTCTTTTGATTCTCCTCCCCATCCCTCCAGGAGTGGGGCTGGGGGGGATGGAAGTGGGGGGAGTGAGTGAGCGGGCTGCGTGGTACTGATCTACGGCTTGGCTTAAACCACAACAGGGGCCAACCACAGGAGATCAGGAGGCCATGCATGTCTGTGAGCAGCTGCCCCTGGGATCAGGAAGAAGAATCTTCACTTACCATTGGAAACGCAGGTGCACTGAAAAATTTTTTGGCGATTTTATTCTCTGCTGCAAGCAGAGGAGACCTGGGGCCACGACAGCTCTGAGGACACTGCTCACAAATACTTGGGCTTCACTTCCAGGAAAACACCATTGCTGGGGAAGAATTCTGTCTCCCTGGTAATTTAGGGGAAGTTCATGAAGAGATTGTCTTGACACTGACCTTCACTGAAAACGTGGTAAGAATTCAGAAGAGTGAACATATCTTCAGACCAGCTTCTGCTATTTCCACCAGTCCTACAGAGGACCAAGGACTGTGATTCAATCAGCTGGAGAGGATGTGCTGGTGATTAGCAGACCCTTTTCTGATGCTGATCAGCACCACTTTCACCTGCAGGCCAAAGTCACCTGCCTGGCCAAAATTCAGCCTAGAAAGGCTGGTTAAACTGCCATAAGAAAGAGGTATCTTCAAACAGAAGTGTGAAACGTGTGGAACTTTTAGTTCTAGAGAAAGAAAAGATTTTGACCCAGTTTCAGATTTTAAGTCCATCTCCTTAAACAAAAGCAGCTGAAGTTGAAATGAGCCAATTCTGCAGATCATTATGCTGCTATTACACAATTCCTTCTAATCCCTGAAGTGTGGAAGATGTGCCAACGCCAACCCAGGCACATCTTTGTCATTTCAGCTGGACCTCCATCCTTTCCACTAAAGACTTCATTCTGCTAAACCATTCTTGACAAATGCTAAACACTAAAATCTCCCAAATATTTATTGCAGTTTCTTTGGCCACACTATCACAAGTGCTTAAATTCCCCTTCTCAGTTGGAGAGCTAGCTAGACCAGAGGTCTCCAAATCTTTCAGCCTAATAAACATCACAAAGGCTCATGAGCCCCTGTGAGTAGTAAGGGAGAGATAGTTTGTACCACAAAAGGAACAAAAATGACCAGCCATCCCCTGCTGGCTATTCTCCTCTGCATAGAACTTGGTCTAATCCCCTCCACCCTACAGTCCTGAAAGCAATGTGCCAAGGAGAAGGAGCAACTGCCATGCATACTGATTCTCTCCCTAGCTTGGCCATGGCTCCTAGAGGACCACTGCTAGCCAACTGCTAAAGCAGCCCCTTCTGAGATGCTGTGCTATGGCAGAAGGTTGCTTTTCATCCTTCTGTCTCAGGGACTGCCCAAAGAAACTGTTAGGCTGGTTGCAGCTCTCCTGGGCTCATACAACAGCAGTTCTTCCCACAACCTCTTTGGGTCTCCAAAGCCAAACAGATAAAAGGGCTTTGGAGCCCTTTCAGACTTTAGGACAGCCACTTTTGGACGCTCCCTGAGCCAGCAGGAGAAGCAACTTGGGCTCGTCCAAACATTTTGGGGAGAAGGCAGAAGATGCAATCCAAGAAGCACATTTCTATTTCTCTTCCGACAGTCTCTGCTTACACAGCACCCTTCAGGTGAGGAGGTACACATGCTCACTGACAAACCATGCAGGGAGCAAGGGCACAAGGTACCAAGGGAAAGGAGGAAGATATGCCAGAAATATGGGGTTATAGCAGCTCTCAAAGCCACCCCTGTGTGCTTAAGGCCAAGCCTGAAAGTACTACTGTCTCTAAAAGAAGCCACAGTTGAGAAGGTAACATTATAAACCTATAAAAAAAGGTTTTACTGCTGCTGACTAGCTGGGACATGCGGAACATGTGTTGCGGGGGAACATAGCATGATTTTATTTGCAAACACAAAGCCATTCATGCAGAGTGGCCCAAATGGGGTGGGTTGAATTAAGAGAACAATAGCAGTTCATCAGATGGCCCTTTCTTCCACATATGTCTTTAGCTTCCTATGCTAGCAAATACTTAAAGCAACTTGGAAATACATTTTCATCTGAAGATCCTCACGTTATTAACACATTAGATTAAAATCAAAATAATTGAGAACTTAACTTATTCCTGATGCTGTTCATTAAATGGCTAAATCTAAACCACTAGCACTCCTCCAGCCTCCTCCCTCTGGCAAGTCACTTGTGATCAAGTGACTATTTGCCCCATTTAGCCCAAGCACTCTGCAGCTCTGCAGACACTAAACGGGATGGTCTTTTGGCACTGAACACAACATTGCCTTGCTGCCCAAGCGTGTGGGTCACAGGAGAGCTGCGGATCCCTCATGCTGTCCAGGGAATGATGTGCTCAGGCTCAGACCAATCTAAAAGGAAAAAAGACCCATCCCATTGCGTCAGAGGCTAATGCTAACCATGTTTCAAATTCGAGCACGGATTCCAGTTCCCCAAATAACAAAACAATAGACACCAAAGAGGAAAAGTGGAAACTGCTGCTTGGGGAAGCTTGCCACAACATGCTGGCTGGAAGTGTGCTGCAACTAAATCCTGCTGCAGCCAGGCTAGGGCTCAGCACACCAGGGCAGCACATAGGAAAGGCAAGGTTGGGTTCCCCCTTTCCGAGCTGCCTGCTGGCCCGTCTGCATCCCTCCCGGTTTCATCTCAGCTCTCCTTGCAGTGCCTGGTCAATGCATAGTCCTTAGGCTGTTCACTCACACCAGGGTGGGAGGAATGAGAACAAGATGAGCAGAAGAGACAGGGGACAGCATGCAGATGGGCTTGGGAAGGAGAGACTACAAAAGTAACACAGCAGGCTCCGGCTCTGAATGTCCTCGCAACGGGCACCCCTGCAGTGACTTAAGGATATAGAGTTGCCTCCGTCTTGTTTCATGCCTAACCATTTTTAAGACTTTGTTTTGCAAAACAACCAGGTAGGTGAGCAAAGAGGCTGCTGCTTTAAAGCTGGTGTGAGGAACAGCCTGCCTACTGTTCATGGCTTAGATTACAGATTTGCCACAGGACACCAGTACAAATGATAAGGCTGTGGCGCCCTGGCTTAACCTTTGTCAAAGAATTCCTAATCTTCTCCAAGATTAGACTTTTGTTCTTGGTAACTGCCTGCCCAACGACACCTAGACGGCAGGGGCCAGGCCTACAAACACGAATTAATTACATCAGCTGTAATTCACACCTTTGGATGCTTTTGAAGCTACTCGTTAAGTGCTTTTGCATGAGACAGCTGGGGGAAAAAAGCCCAACTAGTAGTGTATCACACTGAAATACAGATTTCTGTTGCGGAAGGAACGTTACACACATTAAACTCTAACATCCCACCTGGTGAATACAAGCACATGCAGATCATTTCAGCGCTGGTCTGTGTCTATCAGCTTGCACAGTCCACCTGGATGCTTCTACGGTCTACAACAGCAGCCATAAAATGGACAGAGAGCAAGCTCAGCTCATCATTTCATTAATCAGAGCCCCAGAATTCAGTCTCTTTCCCCCACAAGGGCACAGACAGAGGAGCTTCACAGCCGCTGCAGATAGACATCATTCAGTCACACCAAAAGGAAGCTGAAATGTCACCAAAGAGGATGCTGTTCCATGAGGGCTAGAAAATCCCCCATCCTAATGCAAAATGTAATATTTCCCCCTCCACAGCCCAGCAAGCGGTGGCCTCTGAACACCATCACTGTGCAAACAACACACCAGAAGTGTTTCAGCTACAGTAAACTCTGCAATATGACCTTGAAGCGAGCAACGTGCCCACATGTCTGAGAGCGAGCTCCAGCACAGCATCACTGCTTTGGCCAGCAGCAGCAGGCCTGTGGGCAGGACAAGGCCAGGTAACTGTGCAGCCATTCCTGCTGCTCAACACCCCACAGGGAACACATGAAAAGTTTAATCAATCCCATGATGGTGCTGCATAGCATTCAAGGCAGAAGGACAAACTCATTTTCCTATAATTTACTGCAGAGCAGCTTGGTTTGCTCAGAGAAAGACAATTCCTCATCACACAGGGTGACGGCTGCAGCAAGGAGACTTGGCCATGCTTTAGCAGTCAGCACTGATAAAGCCATGCAGATCCCAGCCCTAACCCATGCCAAGACAACATCCAAAGGGAAAACTCCATGCTGCAGTCCTCTCCCCGCTTCCTTCCTGCTCCTCCCACCTGGGGACTGCAGATGAAGAAAACCACCAGCAGCTTAATGATGGATGGGCAACCCCTTTATACGTATCAGGTGATCACTACCCGGAGGCTGATGGGGAAGATAGTGGCCATAAGCTCATCCTGCTGGAATGGCACGTCAGAAATGCTGGTGGCTTTCTGCTTCCCAGCAAGCAGGGTGACAGGATGAGGTGGAGAAGACAAGTTTTAGCCATTTTTGCTTGTTTAACATTCCTACAGCAACCACACGCTGCACAAGCACAACTTCCAAGCCAATTAGAAAATTAAAAAAACCCCAACACTAAGGACTAATTGCTTAAGATAAAAACACTGCTTATCTCCCAAATGATTTTCTCTGACCCTTTGGTGCACGGCAGCTCTCCTCTGAATGAAAATGTGAGCTATTTACTCAGGGTGGGAATTTCATGAGGGCTGCTCATGTGTCAAGGCAAGGTCAGTAAGGATGGAGGATTCTGTATTTTAATTCTTTTTAAGGCCAGTGGCTACAGATTGGAAACCCCAGCAAGCAAGCTTACAGGCCCTCAAATTACCCTCCTGGTCTGCATGAGAAGCAAGAAACTGGAAGTCAAACACAGGCAGAGAACAAATGTTCCAAGTTAAATATGTTAATCAATTAGATAATTGGAGTGAAAATGCTGCTCAGTGCTCCTGAAGAGCCTGGGAGAGGCTAGTGGGGGAGATGTGTTAAAGCTGCAGAGAGACACATGGCTGTCCTCCACTGAGCGCTGAGGTTATGTGGTGGTGAAGCATTAATGTCAGAAAATAAACATCATTTCCTGAATTCGGGATTGTTAGGATCAAGCAAAGAAATGCAGCTCCCAGCCCATCTTCAGAGGCATCTCCTAGGCCTCCACCGTGAATCAAAGCTGCTCCTCAGCACTTGTTCTCAAAAAATACAGTTTGCATTCTGGAGCAATAGTCAAGTGGTGCCTAGGGTCCACCTCCCCCAGACCTTCCAAAAGCAAGCTGCTTTCTGTTGATGGGTTTCTTTGGGGCGACAAAGCTGTCCACGTATGTAGGGATTCTGCAATCCCAAGTCCAGGCAAGAACAGCGACCACCTCTCTGTGCAGACCCTGCCCGTGGACCATCGCAGCTAGAACAACACAAGGCCACACTCTTTCTTTGCATAGCCTGGAAAGAATCCCAGCAATTTCAAACACAGCAGTCTCCCTGCCTGCCATGTCCTGTGGATTTTCAGCATGGCTCCTTGACATTGCAAATGCCAGCTCCATGCCCCTCATGAGTGAGTTATTTTAAACATTTTCAGCCTATGTTGTGCGCCGAGGTAGAGTTGGGTGTGAAGAAAGCATTTGTTGAGTTAACTCTGTTTTACTCAGCAAGTGGAACAAATTTCATCACCCCCTACAAGTCCATTCTGTTTTCTATTTATACCGCAGCCATTTGGTGCTGGACTCAGGAGCAGCAGGAACAGGTGATGTAATGCACTGTACAAACAGCATTCTGTTCATACAGTGGGAAAATAAAGTGCATTCTCTTGGGTTCTTTGATCACACTTAAAACAATCAGATTAGAAGAAACAGATAACCCAATACATGCTGGAGATGAAAGGACTCTGGAGAAATAAATCACCCAAAGTTAGATATTAAGCAAGATTTCTCTCTCAACAATCAACTTATCTGCGGAGAGAGGAGGAATGACCATGTGGTTTCAAAATCCTGCCAGGCATTTTATTTATTTTTATAATACCATAAAGCTACTCCACCCACTTTTTCAGAATGAACGTTGCATTACACAACACATCAAAGCGACTTTATGGCCTAAATTAAGCAATAAAATAGTTGAGATTGTGCCTTATGCTGAAAATTGGCCTACTCCTGGTGCCTGGTGAGATGGGAGGTGAATACCACATGTTTAGAGCACCTGAAGAAAGCTCAGGGCAGCATGGCCTGAGGTATCAAAGTGTGTGGCACTTGCATTTAATAGACCAAAGTGAAGTTCAAGGCCTTTGGTGCTCATTGTAACCCTCTCTTGCCCAGGGGATGGTACCAACATAAGGCATGGCACAGGATATTGGTGCTGGCATGAAGATCTGGTGCATTAATAGGATATGGTCCTTTATGCCCACGACCTTTAAAGTTTGGTTTATAGGTAAAGTTCTGTTGGAAGCTGTGGGCTTCATGGATGTGGTTCCCCACCTTTGACAGCAAGCCATGCCTCAGGAAAAGTAGATAGGAAAATGCAGGGGAAAGCTATTAGTAGGTCTGCAGCATAACCACACTTCCTACCATCTGGCCATCTCCTGCCTCTCCTACCTTGATAAAATTACACAAAATACAGAATGAATTAAAGCCCCTCTTAAAATGTTTTCTGCCTTGTATGCATTTTTAATTGAAAAATAAGCAGGAGATGGGATACGTAGGAGTGATGTGTCAGTGGCAAGTGCTTATTTTCTAGCTCCGGCTTACATCCTTAAACGGAAAGGTGAGAAATGGAGGATATCAAGAGAGAAGAAAGTTGGCAGGTCCATTGCTTCAGAGCAGGCATTAGGCAGCGTATCCACTGAAGCAGCTTGGGAGGCATGAAGGAAAGTCAACTTGCAACACCCCATGAGCTGGCAGGTCCCACACCCGCTGTGTGTGTGTGTCCTTCCCTTCTTGCTCTCAAAACAGGGCTTTTTAAAAAAAGATTTAATTAATTTAGGCTCTATCATGATTTCTGTGGCCTGACTCATAGCGTTTGATCTCCCAAGGCTGGCGAGAGGTGTTTGAGCCTGCCCTCGGAGCCCCTGGCGCTTCAGCCAAGCACCAACAATGACTAGACAGACTTCAGCGCCACTCCTTCCATCTATCAATAGAGTCACTGTTGGGCGAGCTGACTCACCGCTTTCCCTGAGAACTGTTCGGCACTGGTTTGCCATCAAAAGAGCAAAAATAAAAGCAAACAATTCTATGTTTGTGGAGAGTGAGCTTAGAAAGAAGAGGGGTTTTATTTTAAGGTTTTGTTTTTAGGCGGTTCCTCCAAAGGAAGCTTGCGCTGCTGCTTTCAGGCAGCAGAATTGGCCAGGAGCTCCTGAAGAACACTCAGTGGCTCTTGATTCTAAGTCATGCTCTAAAGGCACAATGAGAAGGATATTTAAACCTACAGACTAAATGTAAAGGAAACAGATGTACACAAACATCTGAAAACCCAAGCTATGGGATTAGACCTGTTCATAAACCAGCTTGCCTTGCAAAAGGATCTCTCAAGGCTGCAGTAGGCAATGAGAAGGCTTTTAATTCTCCCTTTATGGCTCTCCACCCCCCTACACAGAACGTAAAACCCCAGACTGGCAGCACGAATTCATGTTGCTTCTTCTTCCACTGTTCCTCAGAGCTGCGCTTGGGCTCAGTACAGCCAAGACCAGGTGGAGATGAAGGAGGGGTGAACATACCCAACCTGAGGTTTCTATTGCTGCTGTAAAACATAAAAACAGAACTTCAACAAAGAATTTCCTAGTAATGGTCAAGTTCAATTAAGTATTATAGTTTCACCAGGGACAAATGCAGCTTGGGAAGATGACGACAATGAAAGCTTCAGCATGAGTGAGCATGACACAAACCCAGGGAGACACAACTTTACAGACAGACTTTGACCATGCAACATATACCCCAAGTCACCCCAGAATCCCAAACCCACACTTCCACATGTGCCTTGCCATCACAGTTGGCTCAAGGGCAGCCAAGCAGCAGTAGCAGCAAATGGAACACGAGAACCAACTCACTGTGCAGACATGCCAGACTGGGATAAAACATGCTTTTAGTCTGCGACAGATCCAAGTTCAGTATAGCCCTGTTCTCTCTCTGCTTTACATCCAGGTACCATTATACACCAATGAGAACTCGGGTTCTCTGTATCTATTAGTTTCCTTCAGCCTGCTGAGCTTTAATTAAGTGACTTCTCTACAGTATTTATGGACACCAGCAAGCTCTACCACATCTTTTGATTAACTGCATTTAAGCAATTAATTCCAATTCAGCGTGCTCCTCCTGAAACTTCATGCAATATGTCAGAATAAAGAGATGCCATTACCTTGCTAAGAAGACACCAGCTGTCTGAAGAGTGTTTTAGGAAAGCACAAACCAGACTTCTACACACCACCACATAAAGACGGTGCTTAAAACTTCCAGGTTCTTTGACGACCTCCAGGCCATTACAGGAGAGACCAGTCCCAGTACAAACAAGTCACCTAACACAATTACAAGTCATGGTCGAGTCTCCAAACTTATCTCATTCAGACACTCTTGATTTCCTGTTTGTGGCATTGACAAATAAAAAGCTCTACATTACAGGTAATTATACTTCACAGAGGACAACAATTAAGAAATAGCCAATTACATTTTACAAGCTCAGGATAATCAAAAGCTTCCTCAAATATCTAGAGTTGCAATAAGCAGTTAGAAATGGCAACTCCCAACAAATTGCAGGTAATTTAGAGCAATTTACACAGATGACATATTTCCCTATCTGTGTTCAAAACCTTCAAACTCAGTTCTCAAGAACACTGCAGGAGTCTCTGAAATGTATCACTGCTGATTTCTAAAAATAGTGCATTGTCCATTCCCACCTTTCTGGCCTCTGAGGCGAGATGCAGGACCTCCGGTCTCCATGCCGCAAAGAGAAACACAACACTAGAACAGATTTGAGATCAGGTACTTAACAACCAGGAGGATAGTAATGTGCATACCAAGCCTAAACAACAACAGCAACAAAAAACCTATTCCTTCCATTGCTGCTGTTTGAAAATCATGCTCAATTTTATTACTACATAATTTGATTTAAGCCTTATAGTTTTTAAAAGAACAGTCACTTGCTTTATTTGTAAGCCAGTGGGGAAGCTCCCACACAGTCAATGCATGAGAGCCAGGATAAAACAGCAAATTAAAAATCATTAAATCTCAAGAGGAAAGGAAACATACTACTCGTTTTTAAAGCTTAACCCTTCAGACATGAGATTTAAAAACATTTAAAAACACTTCTAGAAGAAACGGGGAGGAGAGACATACAAGGATACGATCTGCTGCATATGGCTGCTATAGTAAAGTAGTTTCATCCCTGTCTTTTGATGCCTAGTTTTTTTGGGGGAAAGAAATGCTTTTCCTTGGTCATGTGGCTTTGGTTGCTGGATCTGCACTTTCACCTCAGAGCAGGCCCTATTGTATTTCATGATTATTTGTGGGTATGGCTGTCTCCTCGCCACCAGTCCAGCTGTTAGTGCCATTACTTCACTACATGAGCATATGAGTTTCTGCAGGGCTCACTGTTGCATAAAAACTGATTAAGACCTTCAGACATACATGTGACAGAGAAGGATCTGTCTGGCAGTTAACCAAGGACTAAAATCACAGAGGTGTTGGTTGGAATGAACCTCCAAAGGAGCAGAGTAGTCCAGCCTCTGGCTTGACGCGGGACTACTGTCAATACCAGGAGATGTGGCCATGGCAGATGTACTTGCATGAGTATTTTAAGAAATCTGGTGAGGGAGGTAAAATCACAATCAGCTATGGCGAGATACTGGAACAGCCTTTTCTCTTCTCGTATTGTGAGGACCACGGGAAGAGCAAGGGGGAAGGATTAACACAAGCAAAGCCAACAACATACTTAAAAGAGCCTGGGACAAGCTTTTACACAGTTCACTACAAGAAGTGGTGCATGCTTGTTTCGTCCATATGGGAAGGTGGAGATAGGAAGATTAGTAAAGCAGTAATAAGGCACTCCTCCAGGACTCGGAGGGCACTCTGACCTCAAACAGCTTCTGACAGCTCACACAGTCACATCTACCCTCTTCTCTATTCCACCTCCTCAAACCTGGATCACTGCAGGCTGCAGACTGCAGGTGATACTTCCTCGCTACAATCCCCTCCTTCCCTGCTATGGCACTGCTGCTCTGACGCTCCCCATCTCCACACTCACTCCAGCACCCGAGAAGGATTTCCCATCCCTGAGGTCCCCACCAGTGCTCTGTTTCCAAATTCATGCTCAAAATATGGCAACACAGAGGGAATTGATGCACTGAGCACTAAGACAGTAAAGGTGAAATTCATCAGCCTAGCATAAATGGCTGCAGCATCAGCTGGGGAGGGGGACTTGGTGCAAAGGGTCCCCTGTATGAAAAGAAGAGCTCGTGAAAACTTTTTTAAGGCCTGAAGGGGCTGACCATCTAACAGAGTTTAGATCGCAGGGACTGTGAGAATGAAGACCTTGGGCCCATTGTAGGAGAGGATCTGGTTCGAGCCCATCTTAAGAACCTGAACATGCACAAGTCCATGAGACCTGATGAAATCCATCCACAGGTCCTGAAGGAGCTGGCAAATGAAGTTGCTAAGCCACTGTCCATCATATTTGAA
>WYDI02024282.1:11186-26777 GCA_009867235.2 Psittacus erithacus
GCAAGGTCCTACACCTGGGTAGGAGCAATCCCAGGCACAGCTACAGGTTGGGCAGAGAAGAGATTCAGAGCAGCCCTAAGGAGAAGGACTTGGGGGTGTTGGTTGATGAGAAACTGAACATGAGCTGGCTGCAGTGTGCGCTCACAGCCCAGAAAGCCAACCGTGTCCTGGGCTGCATCAAAAGAAGCGTGACCAGCAGGCTGAAGAAGGTGATCCTGCCCCTCTACTCTGCCCTTATGAGACCTCACTTGGAGTATTGTGTGCAGTTCTGGTGTCCTTGACATAAAAAGGAACAAGTTGTTGGAACAAGTACAGAGGAGGGCCATGAGGATGATCAGGGAAATGGAGCACCTCCTGTATGAAGATAGGCTGAGAAAGTTGGGACTGTTCAGCCTGGAGAAGAGAAGGCTGCAGGGAGACCTCATAGCAGCCTTCCAGTATCTGAAGGGGAGCTATAGGGATGCTGAGGATGGACTGTGCATTAGGGACCGTAGTGACAGGACAATGGGTAATGGGTTCAAACTTAAACAGGGGAAGTTTAGACTGGATATAAGGAAGAAGTTCTTTACTGTAAGGGTGCTGAAGCACTGGAATGGGTTGCCCAGGGAAGTTGTGAATGCTCCATCCCTGGGGGTGTTCAAGGCCAGGTCTGACGGAACCTTGGGTGGCATGGTTTAATGTGAGGTGTCCCTGCCCATGGCAGGGGGGTTGGAACTTGATGATCTTAAGGTCCTTTCCAACCCCAACTATTCTATGATTCTATCTGCAACACTAAGAGATGACCCTAAAGAGGAAGAATTTCTTTTCAAACTCCATCTCTACCATAACTGCACTGGCAACAGTATGGTTAGAAAGAGACCCCTCTACCATACTCTAGACTGTTTCACTTGTCCTCTGTGCCAAAGGCAGAGTAACTCAATGCTGTAAATCCTGTTCATACTCAGCATCACTCAGAACTGAATATACTCCTGTTTGGCAAACCTACCTGTTTTATTAAGTTGCTAACTAACATGAACTAGGTAATTTCAAATGCTTGCTCTTACAATTCCGATTTTGCCTACCTGGAATATCAATGTGTGCGTATTGAATTTAAAAATAAAAAATATTTTAAAATTAAAATGTTAAAGGAAGTACATTTTTCTTCCCTGCTAATTGCCTTCTGTGGCTTGGCATCACCTCTGTAGACAATAGGTGTTCCTGCCACTACTGTCCCATCTGGAATGAGAGGTTTGGCTCCAGTCCCATCCTCTTTCTTCAGCTCAGGCTTCCAGGATGATTTCCAAAGCTGAGAAGTGAGAGGATTACGCTGCTCCATACCACCTGAGGCAATACACTACACCCAAGTCCACAGCCCAAGATGGGCTACCTGGGAGGGTTTCTGACATTTCTGGTGCCAAGCCACAGGTGGCAATTAACAAAGAAAAAGGGTTGCTCGTAGCTTGACTGCTGGCTATGTGGTTAATGGCTCCAGACAGAAGAACCTACATAAGGTGAGAAAGAGAGCAATCCATGTGGAGCTGACTCAGGGCGTCATCATCAGGAACCCAAAACCCAAATGACCTAGCTGAGTCCAAGCAACTGTTGCCTGTCAAGGGTGTCCTGCCACTGGGGAAGCAAATCCAGACAGCTGTAGGATGCATTATCCTTCTGAGCATGTGGAATAGCTGTGGCCAGGTACCAGAGGACCGTAAGCCCAGCAACTTCACTATGAAATTGGTGAGAGTGGAGCTACAGCTCCAACAAGCCACATGCCCCAGGCTGAGGGTGCCCAAGTCAAGTGCAATTTGCAAGGGACACTTGGGTTTCAAGGAGAGAAGCTCCGGCACTGCATCAAGAAAGGAAAACTGATCAACATGGGGCCAGCTGGTTTTTCTGCCAAGGCTGCTGCAAGATCAGAAAAGCCTCCTTGGACTCTTGACTAAAGCTGCAGGCAGCAGGGTTCAGCAGGAGAGGGGCTAGAACAAGCACTGGACTTTCTGCCTTCCTCAGATCTGCCCATCTCGAGGCAAGCAGCGTAATGAAGCAGTGGAGCTTGACTGGTGACCTGTCCCAGGGACTGAGGACACCCTGCTAAAGTCTGGGTCAGAGATGCAACTCCAGATGTTGGTTTCAGATCCTTCTCCTCCTCTCCCTGCTGCAGGAGGTGCCTGCCTCTGCCTCTCACTGGAGGAAAACGCGCTCTGAGCCTGATGAAACTGGGAGGTGTTTGTTGTTTCCAGTGACACCCACTGCAGTGCCAGCTGCCCTCCCGGCCACGTGGGCAAGCGCCCTGCCCTGCACGGATGCTTATCTGGGCTGGTGCGTCGGGCAGAGTGCTGTGTTAGCATAAAAACAACAACCACCCTGACAATTCTCAGCCAGTTCAGTGCAGCACATTTCCAACTTCTTGGCAGCCATGTGAACAATGCCCCTCTCTCAGTGCAGACCACCTTCTTCTGAACACCGCAGGGCTGAAAATGTAAATCATGAGTTTTGCCCAGCTGGGCAGAAAGCAGCAGCACCTGCAGTGACACACAAGGAAAAGCACCAAACGTTCCACACCCTGAAAATCAGATGTGGCCAGCCTGCTGCATCCAAAAGGGACCACCCAAAGGAATTCCCCCATCTCTTCCCCAGACCACTATAATCCATACAACACATACTGCTAGAGGGACTTAAAAAGAGGAGGGCAGATACAGCCCCCAGCTTGGCTGTCATGGCTGTGGGCACACAAAGCTGTTCCCCAGCCACCTCTGCACCAGTCCCATTAGTGTATTTGCATCATTCAGCTGCTACAGCCTTTGCCACCTAAACCTACAGAGAGCAAATCTGCATGAAACAGTTGTTAAAACAGTTGTAGCACCCTAGCTACCCTAGCGTCAGCCACTGCCATGACTGACTGCACCTCCCCAGTGAAAACTCTGGAGATGCAAAGGCCCGCAGAGACAAAGGTGTGCTGGGTTTACCTTTGAAGGGATTTAGATCTGGGGCACTCACCACTGACAAACTGCTGAGACAGGCATTTAGTCAGGTGTATAAACATCACGGACAGCAAATGCCAGCCTTGCAAGAATTCTCTTCCAAAGCTTAAGAGTAAATTCAACATGTTTTTAAATACTTATGGATGAATCATGCAAAAAAAACTTTCTACATTTTACCTTCTGCTGCTGACACTGATTGTGCAGCTGTTTTGTTTCTAATACAATTATATATTCCCACCTACTTGCACTCTTAGTGTGTAGCAGAGAACCTCAGGTAGCAGAAAGCCTGAATCATAGGCTGACATTTCCTTTTGGCCTTTGGAAGTGACAGAACAGTTAACACAAAAGTTAATTTATTTGAGGTAGGAGGGGGAAAGAGAGGTTGCAAGTTAATTTCCCTTAGAAGCCAGATGGTCCCCACCCAGAAACCTGCACACAAAAGAATACTGCCTTTTAAACTGGTAGGTTAGGTCTAAGACCAGAGCGAAGGTTTGTCAACCATGACAAGCCACGGCTTGTTTAACAGTCGACCGGAGGGTTGAAAAGTCTAATAAAACCAAAGGGCCTTCCATAACAAAGCTGCTGCCACTTAAGAAGAACATTCACACCCATTCAGTAGGGTTTTTTCAAACATGTAAAGGTATTTGGAGCCTCTAAAGCGAGCAAAGACACACCAAACCCCAGCAGCTAGAAACTGAAGCTGGAAAAAAATGAAGAAATGAAGGGAGCTGTAAGGAACACTGGGAACAGCAAGTAACTAACCACAGGAAGAGATAACAAAAATGCTGCATGACCTCCCATCACTTGGATGCCTTTCTAAAATAGACACTTCAGCCTGACCACAACTTGTTGTGCAAGAATCACTGGGCGAAGCTGAGTGACCTGTTATCTCCAGGATTACCCAAGGAAAGTTTTTCCCATGCCCATTTGGAAAGCTTCCTCTCTTCAGAGGGAGGAAGGTTTATGGATCAGTTTTAGCAGGTTCCACCAGCCTCTTCTGGGGAAGACCCAGAACCACCACTCGGGGACAGCAGGATGCTCTGCCCCCTCTAACGCCTCCATTTGGGCTAATTTCCCCAGCCAGCAGCACTCAAATCACCCCCAGGTCACAAACTCCACTGCCCGTATCCGGAAGGGAAAACTGCTGTGCTGTTTTACAGCGTGACAAATCCTACCCTGCAGTGACACATCCACACATCCCTCACTGCCTGTTTCCATCTCGTGTCAAGCTCACCTATTTTTGTTAACGCTGGCCCATCTTGAAGAGGGTCAAGTGAGCCTTGTCAAAGTAGCTTTTACCAAGACAAGAAAACAAAGTTTCCTTGAATGGACACATGTTCGCAGACACATTAAACATAAATACTTCCACAACCAAGATCGCAGCTTCTGCTGTTTCTTTTCATGGCAGATCCACCGACAAAGCTACAAAGGACTTGGGGTGATGGTCTTCATCCAGCACCAGCAGATTAGCAAAAGACACATGCTGCACACACCTGAGGTTGCCTGCATATCCAACAGCTTTCTGCTGTGGCTTTGCTCAAGACGGAACATTTTTCATTTCCTAAGAAATAAATGTTATGACAGTCACATGGACTGAATTAAAAGTACAAAGACAAGGCCTCTCGGCCAAAGACCCCAACTTTTTATTAAAAAAAACAAAAAATACATGCCCCATGGAAATCCAGTCTCTGTAAGGCCATAAGGAGAGTAAGAAGGTTCCAAGGTCATGTTTTACACTCTTTTGAAGCAGGAATGAAGCTGATTTCCAAAGGAGGCATTTTGTGCTGCAGTCTGTACAGAGCTTCCCTTTCTTCTGCATGTTGCAAATTTACAGTGCAAGAACTTGCTGTCTTTGCTTGGGCACTCTTATTTATACACAATAAAGCCCTTGTGTGGGAGATCAAGGCTGTATTTCATTGATTTGACATGATGGTTAACCTGTGAACTTTGACCCTGCTAATAGAATAATTTCTATTTGTTGATTCCTCTTTTGGGATCCTCGAGGGTAACAGTCGCTTCATCCCAGCTCTCATTTAAATGTCTGGTGCCAAATGGTTTTACAGCTCCTACTTCCACAGAGCCAGGACAAAGTTACTCAAACCCAGTAGCTACAGCTGGATACAGAGTCCTACACTCTCTCCTATCACTCAGCTCTCATTAGCACTTTGCTTGTGAAAGCTTGGTGAGGTCCTCAGCGACCAAATGACCGACTCCATGTAAATATATGCACTGGCTGGAGGTCCCAAAGCAACCACTAGGACCAGGCTGGCAGCAATGGCAGAACAAGAAATCTCCTCTTCCAGACAAATCTCACCCAGTCTGAAATGGTGATTGCCAGCCAAGAAAATAGCCAAAATTTTTGTGACTGAAAAGAGTAAATCTGACACTAAGGGCATGGTTTTCCAGCAGAGTTAACCCACCCTAAACATGGACCACTGGAAAAAAGGCAATCTATCGATTATTTAGATCAGCTAAAGACCTTCTAAATGCTGGTACTTTAAGGACAGGCTGTATCTTGGGAACCATAGGATTAAAAAATCCAGGTTTTACCACAAAAACGCGCTCTGGAGTCTTCAAAGGTAAAATCCAATTTCCTTTTGGGTTTTACAGAATTTGGATAATCTGACTTAAAACTCCAACGGTTCTACTTAAATTCACCACTGCCTTACAACAGTGAAGAATCCAGACCAGGGCCGCGAGTAACGATGGTTTTGCTTTTACATGCAAGCGTGACCTCCTACAATTCAATTTCTGAGCGTGATTTCAGGCAAAGCAGTTTGCTCTGGCATATGACAAAAGGGAATGAGAAGATGCGTGTCTCCCGAAGAGTCAAACCTTTCCTGAAGTGCATGGAGCTGGGTATTCAGGGTTGCACCAGCGAATGGACAGCTTTGCCCCTGATGAGCAGAGATGGGAACTGCAGTCTCCAGAGCAGCTCACACCTGAACCACATGTATACTGCAGAGGTGGGAAAAAATGAGCCTTTTAATAAACAAGCCACCCCCAAAACAGCTGACCACTGTGGGATGGTGAATTTCCAAAAGTATCATCTTTGTAGAGTACGAAGCTGCACTTACAAGTGAGGCAGCAATTAGCGTATTATTTGCATTAGGATGGATGGTGTTCGACCCAGTCTACATCCAATTTGCTCAAAAGTGTAGCTTTCCTCCAGTATCATTCCACTTCCAAATCACCTCCACTAACCTACTGGCAGAGCGAGGCCATCTCATTGCCATGGAAGAGGTTGATAACAAGGCACCAAGGACAACCATCCCAAGGACATACTGGGATGGCACAACAGCGGCTGTTCCACGCCACCCGGCAAGCCCAGGCAGAGCAAACTCCTGCCCTCAACCAAGTGTCAGATCTTTTCAGAAAGATGCTCAGAATTATATTCACCAGCAATTTGACTTTTTAATCATTTCAATTACTGTGACTAAAACCCTTCAATCGGAACAAAACCAGAGAAAAATAACCCCTCTCCTTCTGAAACAGCCTGCCTAGCTTAACAGACCATACCAAATCGTGAAGGTTTTTGCTTTTGTGGTCTTCACATATTTCATTTAATGCAGATAATTAACCTCAGTTCCTAATTTCAAATCCTCCACATAAGGAAGCAAAGTGATTGAATACATTCACTGACAAGATGGAAAATTAAAATATTACTACAGCTTCTGCATGCGGCTCAAAAGAGAGGGCCTTGCAAAAGATCTTTCTTCTTTTATTTGACTGATTAACTGTAATTTGCTTAATGGATTTAAGGATGAGCCTAATAATCCAATGATATTTCCAGGAACTGATTTAGGATATCAGCACCTCCATTCTGAGGGTTTTTTTAAACACAGTGATTTTCTGCGCTACGCATACAGCCACTTCTGAAACCAAATTTTCCCACTTATTCTAATAGAATCGATTAATTTTAAATGCATGGTGACTGCATGACTGGCCTTGCACTGAGCAGCCATAGTGCTGTAGCTTCTTGGAGCACCTTCTGAACCCCCAAAGCTAGGGATGACCCACGGGTGCGGTGTACCCCGGCAGCCAGTGACCCTGCCCAGTGAGCACGAAGGACTTCTTGCATGGCTTGTGAAGGTGGGGAAAGAAATCAGAAGCTCTACCCTAACATAAGGCCAGCATGTGTTCCCCCAGCACCCCTCACCCTTCTCAGTCCCTTTTCCACCAAGCAAGCCCAGCATAACAGGATTTCACAGTCTGTCTCAATAGCTAATAAATCCAGGATCTAACAAACTATTATAGGAAAACATCCAAGAGGCAGTCATTTTTAAAACGTCCAGTGGTAACTAATTATTCAAGGGATTAGTCCATTATAGCAACAACAAAGAAAGCCTTAAAACAAAGCCAAGTTGAACGGCAGATCAAAACCAAGGTGCGCCCACCCTGAGGCCCGCCTCCTGGGTGCACTTCTCAGTATTCTGGGATCTGTTTAGAACCCAAACCATTTCAACTTCCAACTTGGTTCTCAAAATACAGCACTTCATTATTTGTGCTATTGCTGTATCCTATCATTTGTATCCTATCAAATCAGGACCATGGCCAAACCAGCCATGAAGCCCTCCAAAGATGTGACTTGGCTCCTGGGCTATATTGTGCTCCCCAGGGAGATTTGCTTCCTGGTGTGTTCAAACAGAATCTCCTCAGCACCCGAAAGGAGGAGATATAACCCCCATTTCATGCTTTAAAGAGAAAAGACTGTAACTCAAACAGAACTCAACCACAACACAATAAGGTAGCTGTTTGCTGGAGGAGGAGAGAAAACGCTATTCATTTATCAAATGAGAGTGCTAAAAGCTTAACTACCTGTCTTGAAAAGGAAGCCAAAGCATTGATCCATAACCAAACAACAAATACAGCACCATTTCACCTTGATTTGTGTAGAGGCAAAGCTATGGGCACAAACACTATTCTTCAAATAAAATCCACTTTAAAACTTGACAACCACCAGTATAAAAACTTTACACTGTTAATATAAGCATTTCCATGCAGAAGTTTCATCAGCTTAACAACGTATGTAAAAAAGCTGGCGTAACTTCTGTGCAAAACCACCATCGGTCTTTGCCTTGTATATCTTAACAGCACTCTGGTCGCTAAATTACCACTTAGTGCTGTTAGCATCAGACCCTACCTCCCCAACTTCTCTCACGAACAATGAAGAACCAAACCTATTCTTCCATAACTCATTTTCTTTAAAACTGGAAATAGCTGCTGCTCTATGTAGACCTCAAATCATGTAACAATTACAAGTAATGTTATGGGTTCAGCAATTTTAATTCAAGTTAAGTTTCTTTCCACCATTACTTACGGGTACAATATTCAGTAGCTGCTTTTTTCCAGCAAACAAGCTCTCATGAAGCTTCAGCAGCCTAACTCCAAGATATACGCGCTGCCTCTCCAGTTAAAAGAAGCATCAGTAAGACAGTAACACATGCCTAAACTTTCTAAGCATACACTTCTCCTGCGTCAGTGCTTTTGATTTTTCATCCCCAGTCTTCCACCCGTTTAGTACAATTAACACCTCTTCCTTCACCACACAGTCTTGAGTCAGAAGTGTGCAATTTAATATTTAATTACAAGCAAAGCACCAAACCTCACAATTAGGTCTGCCAGTTAAATTTCACCTTCTTCCTGATGCAGGCCCAGCTTTTGACCGCTGGGCCATTTATGCTGTCTAAGCAACAGAGATCCCACATCTTCCCTTAACCAGCCTACACCGTTCCTCTCCGCGTTACAGTTCATCATTGTATTGCCTCAGACCAGGGGTTGTCGCATCCCTCCAAAGCTCCTTCAGCTTTTCTCCCCTTGCTTTCTCTGTACACCCTGTTATGAAGGATTGCTGGTTGTATGTTGTGGGGAGAGCTGTCCACACACATGTCCAAAGAGGTTGCCAATTGGTGGACACAAGCACAAGGACCCTCCTGATGGTTTCTGTCGGCTCTGGTGGAGGATCACATTGCCCATCCTTTTACTGGAACCACCAACACTTGTGAAATGCCATGAGCTTAGTCAGCTCAGCACTGTGGAAATTCAAGCTTGAATCATGTAGCCAGCTCCCTTTAAAAAAAACCCAACAAACAACAAACTATATGTTTATCAGAGCCCCAGCTGAGAAATTTCTCCATCCATGCATAGCTCCCCCACAACACTCGTCAATATGCAACAACTGGAGACTTCACCCACCACTGTATGTCCTCTCATCATTCAGGTTTCCTTTTCAGCATGTTGTGTGCTTCATGACGCTGGTAAAACCTCAGAGCCATTGGTAGAACTAACCCAAACCTCCCAGCTAGCTTGGCTTTCAAAAGAGATGAAGACACAGCTGCTCACAGGTAACATCATACGCTCTTCTCATGTCCCACCAGGGAAAAAAGCAAAGGCAACAGCTGTGAGCACTACTCTCCAATGCTTCGGGAGCCGGAGAAGAGCCTGTTCCAACTCAGAGCTAAAAAGACTGCAGAAGAAACCCACCCTGACTAAAGACATGACTTTAAGACCTTTCACCACCAACACTAAATTTCCAACTTTTTAAGATATATGTGTTTTCCTGGAGTGCTTGAAAACCAGGCTGCAAGGTGATTCTCAGGCACAGGTTTAATTCCTGCTCTGGGGATCTGAGGAACGCCATCCCGGCATGTCAGAAGAAGGTTAATGAACGATTTAGCTGCTCTCACAACCACTTTAGTGTCACTTTCGAAAGCTGCGAGTTAATGCTCGAGATCTTCGGGGGTTACCCTCTTTGAAGTTCACTGATCCATAACCAATGTCCAATTAATTTGCAGGAGCCTAACTATAATGACTATTGGCCTTTTCCTACACATACAAAACAACAGTCGGTAACGGCGATGCTTGTGGCTTCAGGATACTCTCAAATACACATGTGCATTTGCACACCTTCAAATATCAATGCTAATAATGAGTTGTCTTCTGCTGTTTGAGGAATTTTCATGTTTGCTCCCCCGAGAGCAGAGCTACCACATCAAGATTTATAAACTTTCTGATGCAAAAAAATTTGGAGCTGATTCAAGATGTTCATTTGCTACCAGACAAATACTTCTGTTGCATTTGCTCTGATTCCTCTTTACTTAGGGTTTCCATGGAAGCCAAGGAATAGAAGTTAAATCTTGGGAAGATTACAAAAGCCCGCAGATATAATGCAAAACAGCTTATTTCAACACTCCCTCAAGAACAGAAATGAGAAATTCTTCCACACATATGCAAAAAAGAAAAGATTTGTGGAGATTGTCAAACTAAATTGGGACCCAGCCTTTCAACTGCTGCACACACCTATGGCCTCTTGCTGCAAGCAACTCCACCAGCTTCCAGCAGAGTTCCACAGGTGAGGAAGTAAATGAACAAAAAAGTCTGCAGGATAAAGATGCTACAGCTTAAAAAACCAGCTTATTCAAGACAGCTATTGCTATACAGCGTCCGGGAAGTAAGTTAGTTCAACCACAAGATCTTGCACAAAGAGGCACAATCACCTCATAAATTAGTATCTCAACAGATTTTTTTTAGAGTAAAAAATGCAGAATTGGGCAGTTCAGCAGCATCTTCCAAGGCAGTGCTCTGAAGGCTGACTCCTGCTCTGGTGAGAATGGCAAATGTTTCTGTGCCTCCCTACCCCACAGGTCAATGGAGTGTCACTAGCCACAATGACAGGCTGTTGGACACTACAAATTAATAGCCACACATTTTTAATGACCTCCATCCTCCAGGTAAAGATTTATTTCATGTTGTTTCAATCTGGTATGAAAATGCTCAAGACTGTGGAACTCTACTCCAAAACGCTTCCCTTTCACAGCATATTTCTTAAATCATTTTAAAATCTGGCACTGATGTATTCAGATAATGGGTAAACTGCATTTTTGTCTGAAGCTGGAGCAGAGAAGCGCAGTGCTGCATGCACTGCATGCAGGTTCTTGCTACCTGCTCTAGTAAGGAAACTGAACACAGCTGAACCTCAAATAAGTTATTTTCAATCTCAAAGCCATTATCGCTTAAATAAAGGTACCTATAAGACAGATTTTTCTAATCCTTCTCTTATGGTGAGTACCCAAGTGCTCAGTGAAAACGCACTTCAAGCAGCATTCAAGGTTTTTATTAATTCCACGGGAAAGTCCCAAGACACTGCGATATTTTTTTTCCTGACTCCTGATTAAAACAGCAGGAGTCCGCATGAATTCCCCCTTTTTTTCCCCCCCAAGAGCTTCACATGCAACATCCCCTCCTCAAAATCTGTAAGGAAACAAGAATCAAACCAAAAACATTTCACCAGCTGAAAGGCGCCGAGACCTTGCGCTGGGCGGGATGTGTTTCCAGCTGCCAGCCTAAAGGGAAGGCCGGGGGAGATTAAACACAGAAATGCTTTTCATAAAGCAGGCGGCTTTGAAGCGGACAGTTCAGCTACTTCATTTCGTAATCTTCACAAAGCGTCAGATTCTAGCCTAAGCAGGTCTTAAAACAAGGAGATTTTATTAAAAAAAAAAAAAGGGGGGAAAAAAAAAGAAGTAGGAATGTGTTCTGGCGGGGTTCTGTTGATTCAGCAAGGGTTAGACACACACACGCTTATTGATCCCAGAGAGCTCCCTGCTAAGTTAATTGTCTGGAATTTTAACTGAGCTCTCAGCAAGTTTCAAAATCCATGTTGGCTGGAAGTGGGTGGGGGATCCAGAAAAAAAAAGCAGGCTGCAAAACTGTGCAACTCCTCCAGTTAAAAAAACCCCAGCAATTACTTTGATGAAGGGAAAAGCTGAAGCAGGGAATGGTTTTAACTGGATCTGGTGATTCTGACTTTGACACTGCTACAGTTCAGTGCCAGGAATCTCCTGTGCAAAACAGTACCATTGTCAGGGAGCACTGTGAACCCCATTTCACTCATATAAACATTACTGAGGTGAGGGTATCTCCTGCAAGTGTCCTGCAGCTTCAAGTGGTGGCTGATCACAATTCCCTGATGCATTCACACAGAAAAGTTCTACCACAAGCTTACTTGCCCGCATTACAGTAACTGAACACTGGCCTTCTGCTGGTGCAGGCTATAGCCAACCTAAAACTGCGGCTTGCCCAACTGCCTGTGTGTGCACGAGGACTGCCCATGGCTCTGCCCTGCCCACCAAGCCCTACCAGCCTCCACATCGCATCCAGTAGCAGTTTTTCCAGGTAAGGAACATGCTACAAGGATGATTTGGGGCAATCAGACAGGAAAAGCCAAAGACTACTTTCAATTAAAGCTTTGCATTCCATCAAAGCACCCGCACAACGCCATCCTGTACCAATACAGATGCTCCCCACCGCCCAAGGTCCTCCAAAGCTCCCACCACCCACAGAGGTTCCAGGATCCATTCCCTGGAGGCAACTGCAGAAGGGACGCTGTCCCGGCGCTCACCTACCTGAACTCCCTCCCCTCGCTGTAGCGCCGGGCCGAGGCGGCGCGCTGCGTGGCTGTCTCCAGGAGCAGCTTCTGCGTGAGCCTGCTGGAAGGTGCCGAGTCCCTGCTGGCCTCGGGCTCTGCCTCTTGGTCACACTTCCACTCCTCATCCTCATTCAGAGTTGGCAGATAACCAGGTAGCCCTTTACCTGTCCCAGACCCTGAGCTCGGATCGCTGTAAATTTTTGGACTTTCCCCACCTGTCCTTGTGTATTCCAAATAAATATCTGACTTAAGGAACAAAGGGTAGGTATTGTCTTCTATCATGCACTGAATCTCCGTTTGGGCCTGGTCAAACATGTCAGGGTCAATTTGCAATTTCACGACGCAGTCTTTGATGAAGCTTTTTGTGGCTGGTTTGATCTGCCGGGACACAATGCCATTGTTGTCCAGGATGTATTTTTTGTAAATGGCTTTTGCCAGCTTGAGTCTTTTTTCCTCATTAGACACACACGGCTCCAGCTTCCTGAAGCCACTGCAGGCAAACCAGAAGTCCAGCAGATCCGCACAGTCCTCCTGTTTCAGGAAAGTCCTGAAGAGGTTGATACCGTCTTGATCATCCAGCAAGGAGTGCAGTGACTCGGCCCACTTCAGGTAGGGTGGAGTTGGTGAAGCACTCCCCTCAGGTTCGTACCCCAAATCCAAATCGGAGCGCCTCGGTGTTGCCGTGGACGTCTCATTTCTAACCACATCACCTTTACTGGAGTAGAAACCATGGCTAACTGGCCTTGGATCAGTGGACACGAGTTCCCCCTCCTCACCAGGAACCGGTGGCCTCGGAGCATCTTCAGTGAAGCTTCCTCCGAGGTCCAAGGGGAAGCCTTTCCCCTGGATATTCATTTTTCTGGTCCTTGCTTGCACAGGAACAGTGGGGGATGAGCTCAAATCTCAAATCAACAGTATCTGTAGCTCCAAGGTGAACAAACTTGTACTGCTGAAAGAGATGAGGAAAAAAAAATAAGCGAGTATCACTGTAAATATACACCCTAAGATTACAAACCACTAATTTTGCTTTGCACTACTGCATTAACACCTCTTTTTCAGCAGAATTGATGGCAAGGCCCTTAGTGACTCCAGAGTGCAGAAGCAGGCTCAAACCAGGCACACTATAAAGATGACAGTCACAGAACAACCCACTCAGCATTTGGCATCATTGATACAGCTGGGGCTATGCTAAAACAGCAGCCAATTTCCCCACACCAGTAGTTTTACAGGATCCAGGTACCAGGCGGTGCCACAGGATCATCTCCTGCACCACCATTAACTCCCCTGCGCAGCCTACCTGGACAGCACATGTACCAGGTCACCATAAGGCAGCCTGTTTTTATCTGGTTAGGAAATTCTCATCCCCAAACAGGAATTTAAGGCTTGTGAAAAATACTTTCAAAGAACATGCAGTTAGTCCTGAAAGCAAGACTGCACCTTAATCAAACACAGGTGGCTTTCGTATGCTCAAGTGACATACCGGCGCCACATTCCTTGCAAATCTCTGTGTTTCAGAGTACGCTGCATTGCCTCAGCTAGCTCTAGGGGAATCCAGATGCATCGCTGACCCCAATATTTTGGGCATCTGGACTGCATTCTTGCTTCAGATGGGCATGTTAGCACAGGAACTCAGTTCTGGCACCGGTTTTCTCAAAGGCAGGCCATTGAGAAAAACTTCATTTATGCTAACAACATCGCATGCTGCAAGCCTGGGAAAATTTCAGGTCATCAAAAGAAGATGAGAAAACCACCTCGTGAAGGAAATCCGATCAAGTACAATGTTTTTAAAGAACAGCAACGAGTCAATATGGAAGATGGAAGGTGTGGGAGAGTAAGGGAAGGCAGAGAAGGGCAATTCCTGGGTTGCTGCTTCTGCTGCTTGACATGGTAACTTCAGCATTTAAAGACAGCAGCAGAAGTCTTGTTTTACAGAACAGCATCAGCCTTGAAGCCCTGAGCACTGCAGATCCCCAGCTGCCTGTGCAATCCTTGCACTGGATTAACCCAACTGCATGTGAAAACATACCAGAAAAAGACACATTTTAGCTCAGCCTTCTTCTCAAAGCTCACCTCACCCCAACAAACGCGTCTTTGGAATGCTCTGCCATTTTCCCCCCGTTCCCTATCCCCGGCTGAATCAAGAACCACCACCTATGCCGTGCCAGCTCTTACACCTGCACATTGCAAAATAACCCCAGCAAGACCAAGAGCGGCTAAGGAGCACAGCCAGGCCCCCAGTGCCCGACTTCTGCTGAGCATCGCTTGGGCCAGGCTGCCCTCACACCCGGACAGTCACCCCGAGCACGCAGCCACTGCCCTGGCACGGCAGACCGGGACCGCTTTTCGCACCGTGCTGCGGTTTTCGGTCGTTTTCACCCCGGTTACGGATGCGAGCACTGGTCTCGCACCACCGCTCTGGTGAAGGTCCGCAGTCACCCCTGCCTGCGCGCTGGAGATCCCCCGGGGCAGCGGCCCCACAGTCATGCCCGGCATTGTTGCGGCGAGGCGGCGCTCGATCCTCGCCCCGGCCAAGGGGAGCCCCGCGGGGTGCCCGCCAAGAGCGGCCGAGAGCCGACCGGAGCCGGCGAGGTGGAGCGGGGGGCGCCTGGCCGCTCTGCCCTCGGGGGGACCCGCCTCACGGCCCCTGCCAGCGGCGGCCGGGCCCACACAGCCCCAAGCCGCCCCGCGGGACGCGCCGGGCCGGGGCACGGCTCCGCGGGCAGCCCCGGCGCTGACAGGACGCGGCGCGGGGCCCCCCGCCGCCCCCCGGGGCCGCCCGGGGATGAGGAGGAAGAGGAGGAAAGGCAACGGGAGCCCCGGCATCGCCGCGGGCGCCGGCAGCGGGCGCAGGGCTGAACGGGGCCGATCCCAGCGGGGGAAACTGAGGCACGGAGAGGGGGGGGCACAGGGCAGCGCTGGGGAGGGAGGGACGTGGGGATCCCCCAGCGCAGGGATGGAATCTCCGGTGCCTGCGCCCAGCGCCCTCCCCGCGGTGCTCCCATTTCAGTGTCCCCATATCCCCATCCTGGTGCCCCCCCCAATGATCCCAGTGCCCCCATTTCAGTGTCCCCATATCCCCATCCTGGTGCCCCCCCCCAATGATCCCAGTGCCCCCATTTCAGTGTCCCCATATCCCCATCCTGGTGCCCCCTCCCAATGGTCCCAGTGCCCCCATTTCAGTGTCCCCATAACCCCATCCTGGTG
>WYDI02024283.1:0-28242 GCA_009867235.2 Psittacus erithacus
CAAAATCAAAAACACAGCACTGCACCAGCTACTAAGAAGGAGAAAAATGACTGCTACTGCTGAACCCAGGACAGGCACTCACACATTTTTTATGCCGTTACTTGAGCTGCAGATGTTTTCAAAGGAGCCACAATTCTTTTGTAAATATCTTCACTGATATCTAGTATACAAAGAGGAATTTGGCTGTTGGGTACCACACGGGATCATGCCCAAACTGAATTTGAATAGCAAAATGGATGCGGTTGCAAAGTATTCTATTCATAAAGTTATCTCATCTTTCAGACATTTTGTTACAGTCATGAATAAAAACAAATAGTAGGATGTTAAAATCATCTGAATGATCCTACCTTCTGATATAGGGTGATAGTCTTCTCCAGAAGTAGCAGATCCATCCTTTGTATGAACTCTTACAACAGAAACTTTTGAAGTGTCTCCCAGACGAAGCACTGGGATTTTTACAACTGCAACTTGCCTTGTGTCCTTTGGTTCACTCACACTAAATTTGGTCTCACCAAACTTAATGATAGCCTCTGTAATTAGAAGAAAAGTGTTTTTAGAGCACACAAATAGACTTCCAAAAGCCAGTAACAACAAAATCATTTCTTACTGTCTGCATCATCCTTAATCTTTATCAGCGTCTCATTTTGTTCACCAATAGAGGCACCAAAGGAAGAATCACTTCTTGGAGTGCCAAGAACCAGACGTAGTTCTTCCTCTTCTTCATATAAAGTATCATCCATAAGCACCAATGTGCAAGGCTTCTCAGTTTCACCTGCAATAATTCTGAAAGTAATATCATGCAGAACTTAGCTGTTCTTTGTTTTATTACAGCACTTCTCTCCAAACTCAAGGAACCACAGGCTGCTTCTGCTGGTGAAAGCATCCATCATGACATCGTATAAGTTAATAAGTAGTAATAATAATTAAAGCAGAATTAGTAATCACTACCTTTCCACTGAAACTCATTGAAGTGGAATCCTCCATTTTGGGACTTTTCTAAGACAAGTTTCTATTCCAGTGTAAGTTGCATGTATTTACCAGAAACCTGCTTAACAAAGAACAGGGCTTCTGAAATTTCTTTTTTGACAGCAGGTCTGTGCTCCTATATTGTGTTACAGTGAACCTGCTTTTGCTATCAAAAAGATCCTGGCATTTAGATTGAATCTATATGAAGATATGTCCCTTTGGTTCCTATTGGTTATCCCTTTAGGTCAGACATGAAGCAAAAAGAGACATCATTTTTGTGTACTCTGCCCATTGTGTATGGAAAAGGCTTGGTTTTCCAGAGTGGTCTTTTTGTCACTACTTTATGAGAAGACACAATTAAAACAAAACAAAACAAACAAACAAAGCAAAGCAAAATGAAACAAAACATGGTAGACTAAAGGCTTCTAAAATCAGATTAAAAGCTTACCAGGAAGGAATGTGATGATGGAACTGTCAGTATTAGGACGTTCTTCGAAGTCCATCATTACCTGAGCTGAACCTTGCCTTGTATAGCATCTCACAGTGGATGTGTATCGGATATCCCCACTCCTATATACCATGGCAGAAATCTGTCCAACATTTTCATTGCCTACGTATACAGATTCTTTAAACTGCATCTTAGGTACTGGACAGAAAAACACAAAAAAGCATGTGTAAAGTACAATTGAAAAAGTTATCATATCTCCCTGCTACTATGTCAAATTTAGGTGAAACACACCGCATCAGATATATAACATAAACAGGTGGACAACAAATTACTTAACACATCATGTGTAGCTGAAACATGCAGACTCACTGGCTTCGGTGTGATTCAAAAGGACAAGTGCTATCTCCTGCATAAATGTGAAAAGGTAAAAAAAAAAAAGATTACTCACAGTCAGATACTGAGTCATTAATGAAGATGGTGGCCTTGCTGGGTTCTCCAAGGGCAGCATTCATGGGCATCCTTAGCACAAGCTCAAACTTTTCAGTTCCTTCTAACACTGGCTGCCCAAGGTCGTCCAGAATTACCACACGAAATGTCTGCATATTGACCCCAGGGGAAAAATCCAAATTACGACTGATGCCTACATAATCTACTCCAGCTACCAACAGAAAAGAGATAAACCATATCAAATTAATAAACAGCATTACATGTAATGAAAAATAAAAATACCTATCATTAGGCAGTTAATTGTAGGTAAATGTATTCTTTTAAATATAATTTTAAAATTTGCCAAATATTGACCATCCAACTTATGCTGGACTATAGAATATAACCAGTCAATAATAAGCTACTTTTTGTTTAGCGATTCAAGTCACAAAATGGGGTTGATTCTGTTCTGTTGTAAACCAACAGTTATTCCACTAAAACTAATAAAGTTTGTTTTAAGTAAGAAATTAAAGTAAGCAAAAAGCTTTGGAGATAAAGCAAAGTCTTTTGGAAAGAAATTTAATATTGTTCTGTAACAAAAATAGAAGTTTTGAGACTAATGTAAAAAGAAGAAAAGGCCAGTGAGCTGATTGTGAGGAAGAACTCCTATTTAGAGGAGTTGTGTAAACCAGAATGAATGGAAACCAAAAGAATCAAATTCTGCTCAGATCATGTCATGTGAGATCTGCCAACTTAATGTTAAAGACAGACTGATCTGGGATCTGGGTTTGGTTTGCTCTTATGTTCATTGTTATTGTTGTTGGATGGTTGTTTAGTTGTTTTGTTTAAAACAAAGCAAGCTGATTCATAACAAATCAGTGAGAAGAAAGCTAACAAAACAAGATACCACCTAAACACGACACTCTATCTTGGAATCAAAGCATTAAAGGTATCTAGGAATTTAGTAAAGGACTGGGACTTAACGTTTGGGGTTTTTTTTTTTTTTTTTTTGAATAAGCAGCAGAACTGTTAAAACAAAGCTTTGGGGGATACAGTTTCACTGAAATTGAAATAAGGTTTGGAATTCTGTGAATTTGACAAAATTTGGTAAGGCTAAAGGCCATTATCAGAAAGGCACTCGCCTAGAATTTCTGCTTCTTCTACACCTCAGAGCTTAGCCTCTAAAGTAGGATGTCAGGACTGGCAGCCCAGCACAGCACTGTGTAAGACCAAGAACCAGGTTCATGGCTTTACAAGCAGACAGCCATGTCAGAGCTTTCAGGCTGTGGCCAACAGACTAGAGAGCCCAAGAGCTGTGCCATTCCCAGTTTCGAACCCTAGAGGTCCTGGCACAATGAATTAAGATTCTTACTATAAGAAAATATACTCTCCCCCCTTCCCCCCCATTTCTCTTATTGCTGTACTTCACAATAATTCATACTTATTCCTTTGAGAGAAATTCCATAACTACTTAATTTGTTCTAAGAAGAAAGATCCACTAAGAGCAAGACACATACAAATTTCATCTTATATAGGTGAATCTCTATCAAGAACAAATACACCAGCATTTGTTTTTGAGAGGTATTATGAAGCTAAAGCAAAACAGTAACTTACCCTCTGCAGTTACTGGTTCAGATTTGCGAGACCTCACTGTAACAGAGGCAGCTTTAGACAGATCAGTTCCAGTCTTCCAGACTTGTACCTCAATATAGCCAGCACTCTCATCAACATAATATTCGTCATTTCCAAAGTAGAATACTGGTTCTGGTGAGAGAAGAATAATGTCCATAAATGTTTCTTTATCATATATTGGAGCTAACAAGAGAGCATAAACAATACAGTAGACAATGGAGAGAGTTTCACACTTTTCAGTAGATGAAATAAAGTTTTTTTTTTTAGGTTTAGATTTTTTTTTCTAGGTATTTTTGGTTTCTTTTCAAGTATTGGTTTGCCTGTGTTGGGACAGCTGTTGCTACACAAGCACTGTGCTCCTTTTTTTGCCTCCCACATTTTCAACTTTGTGTGTCAGCAGAGGTATGAATCTGTGCACACAACCAAATGTGTTATCTCATTAAACTTATTTGAGCTGAGTCCTGTGCACAAGCCAGAAAATTCCTTGCATTTTTCACTTTGGTGCAAACAGACAACGGTGAATATAAATAATGAAACCTTAACTTGAATGTTCTCATAGATTACTGTTGCTAAAACCAGACTGGAACATGATATATAACTGAAGCTGCTTTTGGAATTTTTTTTTCCAGCTAACCAAAGCGGCAAATACTTTATTTTTGTTCCCCCACATCTAGCATTTAAAACAAAATCAATCTTATTTCATGTAAACTGGAATGTGAATAGTTTCTTATGTTAATATTTAAGTTTCCCAGTCTATAAGAAAGAAGAGCAAAAAGCAAAGGAAGTTAAGTGTTATGCCACTCAACAGACATATTTTTTATACTCATTTTTTCCTCCCTTTTCCAGTTTTTCTACCCACAGCAATTTCACGAATAAACTGGGCTTAACAACATAGCACAGCTTCATCTTGCATGTATATCAGCTTCCCTTTTCTAGTGCTTCCACTCCTGTTTCTAACATATAAAAGTAAGCACACACAGTCAGTGCCTCAATTTTCCCACTAAGCATCATGAATCTTACCTGCTTTCCCCAATACCTGGGATGTAATTTGAAGACCTGCACAAATTCTCTTTGTATTTCATCACAATTTTCTCATGTTGCCTAGTAAGAATTTATTATAATCATGAGGTTACAATACCACAAATGTGCTTGAAAATACCAACCCAAATTAAGCTGACAAAGATCATAGCAATCAATCAGCATTCTATCAGTGGCACTAGGAATATCTCCCCTCCATCAAGCTTAGGGAAAAAAAAAAAAAAGAAACAGTTCAAAGAAAATTACTGGAAAAGATTATGGTTCTACAGAGCTATGCCTGGCACACAGAACAAGTACAAAATACCCAAAGAAGGAGACATAAATCCTTTTTAATGATAAGTAATTTTCATAATTTAGTCAAATTTACTGAAGATTTTTTGTTGTTGCAAAACCTATAGCTTCTATTACAATGGAACAAAAGTTATGGAATTGAAGAACCTGCTTTGGACTACAATTGAGCTCAATAAAGCCAAATATTGTGAAGAGATAGTATTTTGAAGGTTTTGGAGAGACTTGTAGGATAACCAGACAGACAAAATACCTATGTTTTTCTGAAGTACTTGAGAACAATCTGACTGACTACACAGTGCATGGCAGCAATCTCCTCTGTGGTAGATAGCTTATTTATTTTGACAGAAAAATTAACAATGTAAAATAGGAATTTAAAACTAACCAGAAGTCATATAATGTAGTTAGTTATTAGTAAGCCAAAACTTCATCTGAGAAACTAGCAGTCAGTAAGTATTTTGGAATTACACTTAGGAGTTAAACGGGAAGATTTGGAGAAAAGATTTTTCTTTTCTGTTTCCAAGATATTTCCTGTATTTCACAACTGACAAAATAAAAAATCAAAACCCAAGCAAAGACATCTCTTAATATCCCACATCAGTGAAACAAATGCACCTGATTATCTTCTTACTTGCTAAAATTAATATCATGGAGTGTCACAAATTGATGGAACTGAATGCATTTACTGAAAAATAGCGCAAATTCATGGATCTCCTTAAGCATTATCAAGTTCATCAACCTTAGTAGGATGAAAGATAAACTTCGCAAATGTCTAACTTTGGAAGATAAGAAGGTTTTCAGTTCAAATTTATTTATCTGCTTTAGTCACCATTATGTGTATTTAAATGCGTCTGTTTGTGTGCACAGGCAGACACACATCAATCTTACATTATTTGCCTATAGCGAGTGGGTTGTCAATAGTTGTGTTTATATTTGGGACTCATACCTGAAACATTTTTAACAGGTGAATAGGATACTCACTCCAGACCTTATTGTATAACTATTATTAACTCTGACAAAAGGATACTGCAGAACTGGATATTAGATCTGCAAAGAAATGTCAGATTTCAGACATACAATGATCCTCTAAAATTCTCAAAGCCTTATCCAGCTTTTAGGGTTTAAAAATACAGAATGCCTACTAAGACCAAATGGTTATGAATGTGCCAACAGTTAGATAAAGGCAGTCAAAAATATTATCAAATCTCATACAAGTGATTTCTTGAACAAGTATTCTTAAAATTTAGCGCACTTTCTCAAGTCTAATCTCATTCTTATAATTCTGTTCTCTTTATATTGATGTCCCAATAGTTCTGGAAATAGATCTGGACTGCACCACATTTGAAGCACTTAAGTGAGAGATACTCACAATCACAGCCTGCTTGCTCTCAGTTTGCAAGGGCAAATGTAGGCTATTCCAAGAGGTTTTCCAGCATAATGAGCACACATAAGGAGAGGTGGAATGGCTCACTCATTGCAGTGAGAAAAATCTGAGGACATCTGAAAGCATTCCCTTCTGCTCACTGACTACACAGGGAACTTAGATGATCGGCCTCAAATCAGATGGAAGATGTAAAAGAAAATATTGTTTGTTTCTTGTAGTGTTACCTTAATGCTTGCTTCACTGCTGCTGAAGAAGAATCCTCATGCACTGTTTGTTCCTGTAGTCACAGCCAAACATAAAGAAGTCTAAACCCTCAGTTACAGTTGCCTAGTATTCCAGAGTAAGTTTTTCACACTTTTTGAGTCATGTATCATCAATGAAAGACACATTCTACATGGTTACCCATCCTAGGAAACAAATCCTTGCAAATGTTTTGTAAGTTCATTTCCTGTAAGCTGTGTTAGCAGCTCCCCAGGGGAAGTAGGAGAGCCAAAACACTAACAGGGAAAGCATTGTCTTTCTCAGGTCATGGCTGGAAAACACTGCTCAATGACTGTGGGCTCACTTACAGCAGATCTTTAATCTAGTAATCACTCTGAAGAGGGACCACTGCAAATTTAATGGTTCCTTTTACAGAAATAAGAGAAAGGTTTTTTTAGAGTTTTTTATTCAGACCCACTGATTTCACTGGCATGAAGTTATAATAACCAGAGGAGAAAGGTTAGGAGCTTTAGTTCCAGGTTTCTTGGCACAGAAATTAAAGTTTGTCTTGCCTTTGTATTTATACAGTCAGGAGTGTATATCAACTACAGCACTAGTCAGTCACCAAGCAGGAAAACAAACACACCTCTTATGTGGTTAGAAATAAGCCTATTTTGGAATGTACATCAAAAAATAAATGAGATAGCACAAAGCTGCTTATTTCCAAGGAGGCTTTTGTTTTCAAAATTATAACCGTAGTCTACTTTAGAGGGACATGGCAAAAGAGTAAGTTGGTTGCAAGATATGCAAGGGGCACAATCAGCTTGGGCTGCTAGTGCACGTAATAAGTAAGGCAGGATAGTTAGGACAAACACAAAAGAACAGACTCTTCTGCGTTGAAACCCTGATAAGCCTTAATGCTAAAGTGATTTTCAGTGATATATGCTTCCAGTGAGAGATACATACATATATGTATACATTCTCAGGAAGAGAGAAAAAATAGAAGAAAACAGACCTGTCAGTCTGACATTTAGATAATGGAAGTAGGAGAAGCAGTCATTACAACCACACTCATGGTTGATCTTTTCCTAGGGGTGTCAAGCTGTTTATTCCTAAAAGATTTGTCTTCCTTCTTTCCATGCACAGTACAAAAAAGGCTATGATGTAAACATTATGGTAATGCAGAGGGTGCAAAACAATGCTTTGTAATCCTACTAGCCTGTTCTGGTAAAGTCTAGATGTGCTAGTGCAATGCTGAGTCCAAAATATAAGCCCTTATGGTTGACATGGCTAGTTAGCTTGTACATAACAACAAACACAGCAGATTTACTCTGAACCTCACCTGGCTCATACCCACACAATGCATACATCCCTACATAATGCTTACTTGCATTTCAGTATCACAGCTAGTATTAAATGACTGAGCTGCTGAGTCTATAACACAAGAGACTTGACCCTTCCAAATGTGAAGTGGGTGAGATATAGATAGACCAGTTAAAAACAAGAGTTCCATTAATTTTGAGAAGGAATGGATGTTTCCTGTTTAATAGCCGTAAAGATTAACTTCTGTATGTTTTCTCATATATGCTTGTTAATGGGAGCAAAATAAAAGCTCAGAAAAATTGTCCATTACAAAAACATCTATTATGATATTGTCAAAGAGGACTTTAACATATGAAACCAAGTAGCACCATTCTACAGCTATTTATGCATACTTGAAGCTATGTAAGCAACTGAGCTTGGCACAATGAATTTAATTTGCCAAGTCATTTATTTTTGCTGAATGCTGTAGAAGCAGGGGTCAAGATTTCAGTCAGAGCTCAGTTTTTGAGCAGGTACTATTGTGGAAATGCCAATGGCTTTTCATTTGATGTGGTTGAAATAGATTACTTTTCAAATTCATATGTTGCAGTCTTAACAGCTTTCATCATAGCACTGTTGCCAGAACTTTTGCAACAAAAAGTAAATTCATCTCAGAACCAAAATTGTTAGTTGCAGCCAAATTGCCACATGCATTATCTCAAGCAAATAATGTCTGTATTTCCATTTGTCTTAACAGCTCATTTCTGTCTACCAACTTATAATGATTTTTTAAAGTATACAGCAAATGTTGTAACACATAAAAGGACAGACTCAAACTAATGCAACCTTTACCAAACCCAGTTCTATTTTGTAAGAAAAACATACAGTTTTTTTTTTTACCTACAGGGGAAATGCTGTACATTGACTGGACTGTTCATCACTAAATTACTCTCATTTTATGCCATTTAACCCTGTAATTTCAGTAGAGTAACACAGTATGAATTGAGATCAATAACTGCTATGAAATTTACTTTGATTAATTTAAGAAACCTACTAATTCAGTATAGACCTTTACATTTTAGCTTGTCTTTCCTAGTAAAGTGCATCCATGCTTTAGTTTCTCTATGCACGCTACCACCACAATGGCCTGGCATTCACATCTAACCTCTCAGCTACATGACTAATTAAAACTTATATATGAGCAAAGTAGCACAGTAAAGGAGATAGACTACAGCCTTACCTGCAAGACTGAGGATGGCAGTAAGATGGCTACAATGATTCTACATCTCTGGTCACCTACTCTTGTCAGCTCCATCTTTGCTGCAGGGAGAGCCTGCAGCATGCTTTGCAGCCTGAAGAACTGAGCTAATTCTGATTTCATCTAATGACAGGTTGCAGTTCATAATGGTTCAGTAATAACTAGACGAGCTACAGAGTAAGCCTGAAACATGGACAGTAAAGACATCTGAGTATATGAAGCCATGCTATAACTCAACTTGTTCAAGATGAGCGGCTTTAAAGATTAATTTTTCAACATTTAACTTACATACAAGCTGGTAATGAACAGTCTTAAGCTGTCTTACAGCTGTAACTACCATTTCAGGAGAAAGGCTGATGTGTAAGGTTGACTATTATAAGTGACCTTCACTCGGAAGCAATTAATTTATCTTTTTGGTTGGTTGAAAAATATTGTTACCTTTCCAAAATACCAAATTCATATATATGTGAACTAACATATATGTGAAAATATTTATTAGTAGAAGTAGTATTGTTTTGATCCTGGCACACACCCTCAAAATATAACCTCCAGACCACTAGGACTATCATAGGTATCAGAGGAGCTTTTCCTGTGTTCAGAGTCTGAGGACAATGCCAAAATATTTTTCCTGCTACAAGAACATCAAGCTCCAACCACTTGCCCAAAATATTCCATAATATAGATAACTGCCTCATTTACCAATGTAAATAAACATATAAAGGCCAACAGCTGAAGAAACAAACACTTTGGAATTTAGGGACACACCTATATGTAATAGTTTTGCCTGCAGCAAGCATCTGACTTTCACATACCGTTTTCCTCCTGGCAAGACCTCCCACATGGCAGAAAACCAACTCAGAATCTTCTACATGTTCTAGTTTTATAAAGAATGAGATAACTTTTACAGAAGCAGCCCAGGAAATACATCAGTAACAAATTCTCAATGCATTGATGAAACAGAGACAGACAGATAGGGAGGCTTGGCAGAAGTATTTAAATATACCACACACAAGGTACCTCACAAGGAGGCCAAGTGTGAAGGAGCTCACAGTTAGTGATTCTACGTAGATAACAAATGAGGAATCCTACAAACAGAAATGGTATGAGAAGCTGAGCAGCATTTTAGAAATAAGGCTACATAAAGATATAGCATGTAGTCATCTCTAAATGTGTTTTTCACATTTTAACTGAGTAATTAGTTCACTACTGGGCCTTGCAGAAAAATCACTGTAGAAAAGGTATGAGTGTAACAAGTATATTTGCAAAACCGGGCTTTCCAAGAAAAGTATTTTCATTTTTTGTCTCCCAAATCATGTTCCTCACACCTACACTCATATCAAAAAAACACAACCACAACATCGTAATAGCATATTCTATGAATCTTTTCTCTATAATACCTTGTAATATTATCCACTTCAACAATGACCTTGATCTCTAAAATTTTAAAGCCCAAAGTCATAGTTATGACAATTATGTTTTCTCCCCAGTTGAGATTTCCATCGGTTGCCGATAAGTATTAGTAGAGCTTTTGAATGCTAAACAATCATTTTATTGTTTGGTAATGAAAGCTGATAGGAAGATGGCAAAAAAATTGTCAAATCTCAAAAGACAAGACAAAAATCCTGGATCTTAATAAAAGTAAACATATGTTGAAAATGGGTGAAATCCTTATGCATTGAAAGTAATTAGACTTTGAGAAAAAAGGATATAACAATATTCTAAAAGTCAAAATAATTCCAAATTGTGCATTTTCTGAGACTAATTTTGCATAGAATCACAGAATGCTTTGGGTTGGAAGGGAACATCTAATCTAACCCCTCTGCCATGGACATTTTCAATGAGATCAGGTTGCTCAGAGCCCCATCCAACCTACCTTTAAACATGTCCAGGGACAGGCATCCACAGCTTCTCTGGACAATCTGTTCCAGTGCCTCATCACCCTCATCCTAAAAAATTTCCTCCTTATGTCCAATATAAATCTCCCCTTTTTCAGTTTTAAATGGTTGCCCCATGTCCCGTCACTACAGTTCCTGGTAAAAAGTCTCCTCCCAGCTTTCCTATAAGCCCCCTTTAGTCACTGACAGGCTGCTCTAAGGTCTCCCTGGAGCCTCCTCGTCTCCCTGGAGCCTCCTCGTCTCCAGGCTGAACAACCCCAGCTCCCTCAGCCTTTTCCATAGGAAAGGTGCTCCAGGCCCCTGTTCATCTTTGTGTCCCTCCTCTGGACACACTTCAACAGACTAATGTCTTTTCTGTGCTGAGTACTCCAGAGCTGCATGCAGTACTCCAGGTGGGGTCTCACAAGAGCAGAGCAGAGCAGAGGGGCATAACCACCTCCCTTGACCTGCTGACCACACTTCTTTTGATGCAGCCCAGGGTATGGTTGAATTTCCCAGCTGCAAGGTACACATTGCTGGCTCATGCCCATTTTTTCATCTACCAGTATCCCCAAGTATTTCTGCACAGTAGGGGATACCATTTATCCCCCAGTCTGCACTGATACTAATGATTGCCCCAACTCAGGTGCAGGACCTTGGTCTTGTTGAACTTCATGAAGTTTGCGCTGGCCCACCCTCAAACCTGACAAGTCTCTCTGAATGGCATCCCTTCCCTTGAGCCTACCAGCTGTACCACTCATCTTGGTGTCATCACCAAAGTTGCTGATGGTGCACTAAATCCCACTATATCACTGATGAAGGTATTAAGTAGTATTGGTACCAGTAGAGACACTTGAAGAACACTATTCATTAGTGGTTTCTGTTTGGACATTGCAACATTGCATATGAATATTTGCATGTGGTCATAGAGCTAATTTCTCATCCACCTAATGGTCCATCCATCAACCCCACATCTCTCCAGTTTAAAGGTAAGAATGTTGGGGGTACTGTATCAAAGGCCTTGAAGAAGTCTAGGTAGATGACATCTGTAGCACCTCCTATGCCCGCTGATGCAGTCACTCCATGATTTGCCCTTGGTGAAGCCATGTTGGCTGTCTCTAATCATGTCCCTGTCTTCTGTCTACATGTCTTCTAGAAGGATACATTCCACGATCTTACCAGGCACAGAGGTAAGGCTGTTAAATTAATTTTAATCAAACGAATTAAAAATATGAATCTTACCAAAGCAACAACTGTGTTTGGTTTCATTGAAGAAGAAACGAAGAAGGGAGGAGCTATTCGTATAACTGTCATTACTACAAATGTTGCATAAAGAGGAATAGCATAATCAAGAAATGTAAAATACTTTATTTTCCAGGCAGCCTTTCGTATTTGTATATAATTCCTGGCACAGCTTGTACAACAAAGAAAATTATGATTCTGCCCATTCTTGTGGATAGTTATTAAATCTGTCTTCTGCCTACATGTATACACAGACTTTTTTGGATTGGAGACATCCTGACCAAATCACAACAGAGGGTAAGAAAGACACTGCCCCAATTCTGACTTTACATTTTGCACTTTTGCTATTCAGTCACAATGCTAGTTACGCTAAGTTTGCTTAACTGGCAGAAAGAATTTCTTACAGGCTTTTGTGCTCACATACAATGAGAACACGTTTAGCTCACTGAGGCCAGAGAAGAAAAATATACAAGAGAACTTCCAAGCTCCCTTTACAGGAGCCGACGCTGAGGATGGGACTCAGCAGAGAAGACAGAACAGAAATGAAAACAGATCCACAGCCAAATTTACCAGACCACAAAACCAGAGCTCTAGTAAAAGAAAATACGTTCTGCTGTATGTTAAGAATTCTTGAATTCTCTCTTTTGGACTTCTGACCCCATTCATGTGGGAGGGAAAAGTGTTTCTTGACAGACAGTAATGTGAGACAACAACTGAGTTAATCCTTTAAGGATTTAGTACATTCAAAAGGAGAATCAATGCCATTAAAAATCAGTGGGGTACAGTGGCTACTCTGTTGTTCAGCATCTTTTGGGTGTTCAAAGACAGACAAGCAAAATGGGGAGTCTCAGTATAAGGAGCTTCAGAGGAAGCAATATGATCTGAAGAAACATTAGGAAAATGGAATGCACCAAGATGTCCTACCAACTTGATTATCCAAATCTTAAACACACGAAGCACTCACTTGGTCATTAAATTCACTCCCTACAATCACAAGCAACCAAGAACAAATGATTAATTTAGAATGTTTTGCTAGGCATTCATTACACTTTCAAAGAGTTTATAATAAATATAAGATCTGCAGTACGAAGACCAAAGCCATAAAAAATACAACATGCTACAGGAATACAGGAGACAGGAAGATGTTCGGTGTACTCAAGTGACCTGTTATAAAACAATGATCCATTAAGCTCTGGAAAAGAACATCAGTATACGTAAGAACATCATTTCATTTAATTCATTCTAGATCTAGAACAGAAAGGATCCATTTTCTGCAGTTCACGTAATTTTGCACCTGCTGCTTATCAACTATTTTGGTTATTTTGAGTACAAAGCTCAAAAGCTGTTTTCCATATTTCAACACTTTTCCAGAAAAACTACTGTAATTCATAAAGAAATGTAACAATGCATATTTAAGGTAACCTTATAAGAATCTGCAGTAGTGAAGGCTTAGAGATATGCTGTTCCACCAGCTGAGGTAAAAGAGCCATTTGAATTAGATGTACCAAGTACTGTCTGGAGGTCATGATCTGTCCTCCTTACCTATCAAAGGAGCCTAGACCTATGATGGACCAGATCTATAGGCTGGACTATATACCTAGATATGAAGCAGCTAAGTGAAGATTAATCCAATGTGTGTAGTTCATATATATATAATGTGTGAATGTGTACCTGCAGACACACACATATAATAAACTGTCAGCGACAGATAATGCTAGAAGAGCAAATTATAAATGCACTTAGTTGCCTCTGTAGAACGTCCTACTGTAAGATATGACACTGATTTGTGATAGAGAGCAAACAGGGACTTTCCAAAATCTTTAAGGCTATCACCATCAATTGAACATTTTTCATTCTTTTGAGCTGGTGGTAATAAGAAACTACAAGCAAAGAAACTGGGAGTATAACATGTGTCATAAATTGACTCTTTTCCACTTTTTCCCTTGATTAGTTGCCAATCTGGCCACCTGCCACAAACTGGGGAAAGGGGAGGGATCACAGAGATTTTGCCTACTGAGAAGGCAAAAGAAGACAAAACCAGCACAGAAGTGTCAGAAGCATCAGACTCACAGGCACTGTAAAAATAGAAAAGGGAGAAAGTAGTTAAAGATGGTTGCACAGAGGAAAAAAAGAACAACTAGTTAGTTATTTTTGTCATCTCCAGAGAATGGTGAGGGATACTTGGCCAAATCATGACTCCAGTCTGCAATACAGGCATGCTCTGCCTATAGCGTTCAGGTTGTAACTAAAACTGGACAGACCAGCAGATATTAACTACCAAGATCAACCAATGACCCATTCAGTTTAAGGTTATGGCATACCCATTTTCAAAAAGAAAAAGACACATTTGATTGCTTGCCTCAGAGCCCATGGAAATAAGGAGATTCCAGATACCCTTGTGAGATAAGGATGTCCCTCTGACAAACTATGTTAATAGTTAATAAATAGTTAATAAAGTCAAAATATGTTAATAGTTAATAGAATATTTAATTATCATCAGCCCAAAATTTGGCTCAATATACATGCTGAAAGTTAGCTGACGCTGTATGCCTACTGAGAGACAATGCAAAGCACAAATTTATAATGTAGCATTGCAGTGCTGACTTTCTGCCTCTTTTCAGGTGATTGATAATAAATGTCTGCATGGACTTTACTACTCCAAGCAAGCTGGACAAGTGCTAGTGGCTACTGGTTTCCAGAACACGGTCTAAGGATTTTCAAATTTAATTAACTGTAGAGGGAGTGACAGAGAGTGTTTTTAAGAAATCTCCAGAAAACTCAAGAATTAATCTGTTCTGTTTGACCTCTAACATTGGCTTTCTGCATTAACCATAATCATACCATCATCCAGTTTCCTCAGCTGTAAAATACTCCCAGTGTTAACCTCTTTCATGTCAATGATATGAGTGATCTATTCTGTTGAGTAGGTATAAAGAAAATGGTAAGCAAACATCTGGCATAAACCCGAATCCTTTGCTTTCCCAGCCTTGATGTAGAAATGTCAAGAGGAAGTCTGAAAGCTGGCTGCCCATTTAACCTGAATGAAGTGGAACAAATGTATTTAATGCACTTCCTGCTGTGAACAGCATGAGGCTTCAACAATTCCACTAAGACAAGATGGCTGTTTGTCAGCCTGGCTGTAAAGCTGTGTGCTCTCATGGCAATGATAAATACAGTAGCATGGAATTAAAATCACATCTGAAGACAAGCACTGACAAAAAACTTGAAGCAAACAAAATAATTGTAAGCATTCTCTTGGCTGCAGACTTCCAGGTCTGCATGCCTCACACCTCTTTGCTTCTTTAAAATCTACCCACAACACAAAACAGAGTAAGTAAAAAACCAGAGTAAGTCCAAACCAGCAGCTCAAAACATTTGACTACCAGAGGGCAGTTTTGACTGCAAGCCTTGTTGGAAGGACTGAAGTATTTGTATCAGCCTTGTTGCAGACAACACAGCAACACTGTTACTGTTGGAACCAAATTACAGGGTCTTCACTCCCAGGTGAATACTAAGTTTAATCTTCTTTTTTTTTTTTTTTCTCTCTCTGCCTGAAATGATCCCAGAGTCACAGCTTCAGTTGGAAAAACAGAGATCAGCTTCCACGCTGATCTTGCTCAGTTGCTAAGTACCTGGGAATTAAGGCATTTACATGGAAGACTGGGGTCTGAGTGTTTTGAGGGTCTGAGACTAAACTCTAGCACTCCGCTCAACAAGGGGAATGAAAAGTGCACAGCAACCTTATCTTTCTTCCCCGAGATGCATAATATTGATCTTTCACGTAAAGGGCCTCCTCCAAATGAACTTTATGCTGAACTCTCTATGCAGGATACGTATGTCCTGAGCCAATCAACTGACCAAATTCTTCAGGGATTTTGGTTCATCCCCCAAATCCTTGAGACACATGAAGACAAGTAGTTCAGCCCATCAATTTTGACTAGATTTAGTAACATATACTCACATTTGTATGGAAAATGGTCGAGGTTTTTTGTTTAGTTTTGGATTTCGTCTTGAATTATCTAAATACCTATTGAAGCACTGTTCAGCATTCATTTCTATAGATTTCAAGAATCTTTTTTTTTATTATTTTTCTTTGGAAATCATAATTATTTTATGAAGCAGGAATAGCAATATATCTCTTTGTTGTTTAATGGTGTTTCACAGAGGAAGCTGTTATAACAAAGTATCAGAAAAAAATTCTTCCTTCATGCCCAGTCACTGCTTACAACTTCCGGCTGAATGGCAAATTAAATTTCTAAGGAAGGGTTCATATCTACTGTCAGAAATCAACGTATTCAGATGCAGCAAGTACCCACAGTGATTGATCTCAACAGTTTAGATACTTTTTCTAGGATGGGATGGTTCCTGGGAGTACATCTCTCTTTTCATTAACCATAAAAGGATCCTTGCATAGTCTGCTTGAATAAGATGTCTAAATGTATAGATGGCTAATATCAAGTGAGATTGCTGCACTCAAAAAGTGAATGATTTGCATAGGTCTTTCAGCTAAATACTTTCCTTTCAGTGATTCATGGTTTGTAACTATAACCTTGGACTCAAACAGATCCATATTTTTATTTTTTACTGCTTAAACTGTAGTGACACGTGTAACTTTAAATTTCATGCAAAACTTCATTTGCTGAGTATTTCATTACCTTAATAATTTTATTCCTTTTTATTTGTATCCAACTTCAGGACCTATCAGGAAAATTCCCTTCTAAATTAAAAGATGTCCCAACAGCAGCACTGATTTTAAAATCACCTTCCATGATACATAAATATACTTGTGCATATTCTACCTACTGTAATTTTTTTTTTTTCTCAGATTTTGCTTTGGCAGCACAGTACAACTGTATAATTAAAGTATTCAGCTGCCAGGAATTTCTTTACTATACTCTGGTTCACTAGAAAGGTGCACACACCTCTTTTGCTTTTTTGTTTATTGTCATGTTTGTATGGCAACTCAGCTATTTTAATTAGACCCTAAGGGCCTTCTCTAGAAATAAAATAACCAGAAAAGGCTTTGATGATAGGTACCGAAGGTGAATGTTTCCTAATTAACTTGCATTGAATGCCAGAGGAGATAAGGTAAAGTTGCTAGTACTGACTTGACTTCCACAGGAAAGATCTCATGTAGTATTATTAAACTTTGACCTTTGCTGTTTGCATCTTTTGATCTGAAGAAGTCAATGCAAAACGTTAATCCAGTCACAGTATTTGGAGAAATCACAATATATGACACACTATATGACATTCATCTGAAGAAACATTGTTAGGTAGAAGATAAATTTAAACAACCAATGAGAAAAACATATAAGTAGATGTGAAATAAAGAGGCTAAAGTGGAAAACAGAATTTAGTATGCTAACATTATTATAGCTCATAGACTATTAGATATATATATGCTAAAACTTTTAGTCACCTCTATCTTAGGCATTTTCTGAATTGTATTTTATTTTTAAAAGCTAAAGAAAATGGTTTTTATTTCACATAGCTTATTGTTTTAATTTATTAAAATTCACTGCAAACAATAATAACCAAAGCCACTAAAATCTCTTGCTTATTTATGTAGACTTTCAATTGTGACTGCCAGGGTGTTAAATTGCTCCACATTACATAAATATGTGTGTATACACACAATCTGAAATAAGCATATGTGCATTTGTGTGAATACATAGATAAATATGTAAGGTACAGCTTATAACTTACCTACTCTGTATTACATTTTTGTGCAAATTAAAAGCATGTGCTAGAAAACTTTACTAGCAAGTGAATTGTCAGTAAGTTTTTGAACATTCTGGACTTTTTTTGTGGGAGTACTTACACTGATACGGAAAGAAAAGAAGGTATTTCTGTCACACTATTTCAAAGATGGCATATGTGATATTTGGGTGCAAAAAGACAAGTGAGTGTTTATAAAAAATGATCCAAACCTGTCTTTCAATATCCAAAATAATGTTTACTCTTACCAACAAATGCAGATGTTTCATTTCTTATCTGATGAAAATGCTCTAGTCTGATGTCTCAAACACTTCCCTAGCTTTTTAAATAAATCCCATAATATTATTATTTGTGTTAAATAGTTCATGTTTAGAAGTTTGCAGCATTGAGGCAAGTTGGGCTTATAAATGCAGGAAATACTAGACTTAAAACTGGATGGTGATATACAAACCAAACTACTTCTCATGTTTTCTAATGGCAGTGTTAAAACAAAGGAGATTTCTTGTTAATTTCCCTAATATATTGTAGGAGTTTCATAAATTGTTAAATTCTATACTATATCGTGATTGATTAACTTTCCTAATTTTTAATTCAGTGTCATTGCACAGCTACTTTCCCAATATTCTATGCTTTGCTACCTACAGACTGTAAAGTTAATTCATCAAAATCGTTCAAAAAATAAAATTGTTGCAAAAAACCTACACAAATAAACCTGCATTGGCTATCACAGCAAAGTCAGATAAACATATTTCAGCTTTCATTCAATATATGACCTATTACTTTACAAGAAGTATTATTTCAAACTGTTGTATCACTAATGTTATATGACTACTCAAATGCTCTACAGGGAAAATAAAATCACCTCTGTCACTGGATTACACATGAGACACTTCAGGCAGACTGAGTATTTAGGTTGCAATTAGGTGGGTGTCAACTTCCTGCCTTTAAGAGCCACCTTTTATATCCTTAACTAGAGAGAAATCCTGTGCTGATAATAATCGACTACCTTGGCATCACTTTCAAAGAGTACTGTGCTATATAATTCCTCACATCAGTCTTTAGGAAACATGACAATGTCACAATAGATGGCTTATGGCCTCATAGAAAGGACTGAAATAGCTTATCTGTATTCCTTCCACAGAATTTACAGTTAAGCTGTCAGCCCCCAAATTCCCTGCATAAAGGAGGGCCATTGTACCAGGAAACCTTTTTGCTACCACTCCTAGACAGAGACTTGCCACACCAATGCTAAGGACACTGAAGGAGAAGCTTGAGGTCACAATAGTATTTACAAGTATTTTCAAATACATTGTGATAACGATGATAACAGAGTGCTTGTTCTACTCTTCCTTAGTCATAGGCCTCTCTCTAATCACCACCAGAAATGCCCATTTCAATGCAATATGTATCAACACTATTGACCACTTGAACAAAGGACATCCTCTGTCAGCATGTCCTAAGGTGATTTCTAAAGCAACATCTTTTGGTTATTTGCTTTATTAAAAAGATAAAGGAAGCATATATAGACACTTCTAGACAAAAGGAATATAGCTTGCCTGCTAGCAGCTACTAGATGGCTTCTGGTCCATTAGGAACTATAATATGGCCCTTATGAGCATAATGTAATGGGCCTCAAGGCTTTGTGGACACAACCTCAGAATCACACATACTAAGGTGCCCGTACAGGGTGACATATTGGATTACACCTGTTATCCGTGGTAGAATGGAAAGGTGCATCTCCTACCTCCCAATCACTGCCCATGTGATTTTCTGAAACCATAAAATACCAATGCTAAACACTTTGAAAATCCACACAGCTTTCCAGTAGTATTTTCAAATCTCAAAATGGAAGTAGCATGTACTTTAGCCACCAGGAAGAAGTGCAAAAATCCAATTTCTATGTGCTGATGTGAATGTGATAGTATTTGTCCAGAACGGGGAATATCACTTTATCACATGATGTCTTACCATCATCCTTGTCAGGTACAATGGTAATTCGAGTGCTTGGGAATTCTGTACTGATTCTTCCACCCATTGGCATGCTCAGCATAACATCAAAGGTCTCAGCTTCTTCATACAAGGAATCATCTATGATAACAATCCGACACATTTTTTCTTGTTCGTCTTTGTCAAAACGAAGAATGCTGTTGTGATCCTCGGGCCTGGATATGTAGTCAGAGTAAGAAAGTACAGAGGTTGGGGCAGTGCCAGTTGCTGTTCCTGTGGCATAAAAGGAAAAGAGTCACTATACATACCATGATATATATTATAATGATCCCCTCACAGAGGCTGAATTTTATTTTCATTATTATCTTTTAATTTCTATTTACTTTCAGGTGAAACATGGGCTGAAACCTCTGAACAGGCTATATTTCTGAAGCCTTTGGACAAACTGTATCTGACGCAATGCAAGCACATGGATCCTCAAATTCATTTGCAGGTTTTAAGTCAGAAGAAATATTGTAGTTTATCACAAGAGACACAAACTGACAAAGGAGACCCTGTGAGAGTTACCAGTTAACTCCTTTAGTATAATTTGTTCACTGAAGATATCAGTGGACCAGAAATGAATTATAACAGATAGAATTTGATTAAAAAAAAAATAAAATCTTATTCCAGATCATCTCTCCAAAAATGTTGCTTCACGTCTCCAGATGAAAAATTACAATAAAAGCAGGGGCTTAGAGAACCCATGCCCTGCATTAATATAATTAATAGGAGACTGAAAAACAGAGAAAGGAGAAGCATGCTAATTAAGCAATATTATTTTATACCAATATCTTCCAGATACAAACAAGTAAAGGATATCCTGGGCAATCACTGCAGTGCTTTCAGTTCCCACCACTTTCAGATACATCAGGTTGCATATAAAAATTTGCAAAAACATAAAGAACACAGATTCTCTTCACCTCCTAACAAACAGCAGAAATTTGGAACATGATAATTTTTCAGCTTATTCAATAATACTCTAAGACTGATTGCATTGATGAATACATTTCTAGTTGCAACTGAAGATATTCAGGTGAAAAATGTAATGAACAGTTATAAACAATTCCATTATGCAATAGGTAGTGCAATTCTTATTGCTTTTCTGCCTGTTTTCTGCTTTTAACTTTTATTTTTTCTAAAGTAAATAAAATAAAACCTTGTTGTGTGTAGCAGATAACCATCAGTTCCTGGCTCACGTCTCCACTTCTTCTGACTGGAATAAATAATTCACCAATGTCTTCTTCAACAGTATAGGTGGACTGAGGAAGAAAGACTGTTGATTCTGCAAAGAATAAACACATTTGTTTACGTAGATTTATGGCCTCATAAAGTCACCTGTAAAATAGCTAGAAGCATTTTAGCATAATCTAAAGGGCAACAAATAACTCATATTTATCATCAATGGAGATAAATTTTAAGAAAAATATGGAGGGAGAAAGATGTAGAGTTTCTTAGTCTTTCAGAATTAAAAATCAGATCATTAGGTCTGAATTCAGAAGTACTTACTAAGCAGTCTCTGACATAACCAATTTACTTATCTAGGGTTAATGACACAAGACATTGTTTGAAGAATTCTTCCAGAAGGTCTATATTTTTATTATTCCATGGTATTTCACTATTAACTGTTAATAACAGAAGCATCAATAGCATAGCTCACACACAAGCAGCAGTTCTGAAAGGCTGCTGTTTAACTTATGCTATCAAGTTCACAGTAAAAATCATTTGGTACTGAGGGGATGCAAGACCGAGCTTTTGCTATCTTACTTTGACTTGGGCATTTGATTTAAGTTGGTTCCATGTCTACATTCCTGTTTACTCAAAGGCGACATAGCCAATACAGTCAGTGAATCTGGAGAGCAATCTCACCCTAAAATGTATTGGACCAAAACATGTCAGATCTTCTTTTTCAAGGAAAAAAAACCACTAAAATGCATTTTAAACTCATTTATTATTTTATACTCATATAAATAGATTACTGAATTCTATGCTGTTACTGGGATTCAGGTTCAGCTTTGTTCTTGTTCTCTCAAAAACTCAAGAACAAAAGGTGGTTATGCATATAAGAACCCTTACAGTTTCATTAATATGACTGCAATCCAAACAGGATATAACTCTGTAAAATATTAAATGAAGTGGTATCAGTTGACAGCACAAAGAAAATATTTTCATTATTTCAGAATACTTTGGCAAAAAATGGTCAGAAAATTGCCAGGTGACTTCTTTGAAAACATGTTCCATGTTTTATTTCTCCAACTGAAAAATACTACTAGCATGTTTTAAGGTAAAAGCCTGCCTAAAAATGTTGTAATCCAGGTTTGATAAGATCTATACACTTTCACTATTCCAGGAAATAAAAAAAATAAATGAGAAAAGCAGCAAACCCCTACCTTGTTTTAAAGTAAACCAATAGGTAACACTAAAGCCCCCAAATTTTCTCCTTTCATTTCTCCATTTAAAATTAGTGTGACAAAATTAAAAACTCTATCCTTAAATAAAAATGCAGGAATCTAATTTGTTCTTTTTCCTGTCTCTCTTATAATTATCCAACTAGGAGTAAAATGGCACTATAATAGTTTAACAGACCTTATGAACAGCATAAAAGCTCGGGGGGGGAATGATCTAGATCATCTCAGCTAGTGTAAGAAAACATATGTTTATGCAAGCTATTTTTGGACTAAAACATTAACTAATGTCCCATACACCAAGGGGCTGGTACAGCTTTTCAAGCAAACTCACTATTTTGGTGCTAAGACTTCACCATTCAAATCAATGAATTTTAAAATCACTTTCACTGGAAGCAGAATAAAACTTTTGATGGTTCCTATTCAGTTGGCATCTGACCTTCTCATTACCTGCACTTAAAAAGGTTATCAGGAAACTCAGTCCTTCCTCTCAGAGTTCTTTCTCTGTTTTTCCGGTAGGTATTCCTTGATTTGCAGTTGCACACTGATTTTCTCTAATGCAACCCACTTTATGAATAATTACTAAAAATTATCTTAATGTAAGAAATAGAAAAAAACAATTGTTTGCATTAAGACGACTCAGATGAGTATCTCGAATTGTGCTATCTCACTGATCATACAAAAATAGATTTAAGACATTTTCAAGTGATTTCTGTATCTTAGTGACTATATGGATATCAGATAACCTTTGGTTTAACTTGCATTTGTAACTAGGAACTAAGAAACCTCTGACAATTTGCCTGCAGTCCTCTTCAAATGTTAATTAGGGAAGGCTATTTAAAACAATCTGTTACAGTCACTCAATACGTGAAAGACTCCTTAAGGATAGTTTGGTGTGACCACGGCCCAAGAGTTCAAGTGTCTGGATGCAACTGAAAAGCAACACAACCAGAGCATATTCTAGTTTCTTTCTTCATTTTTTTTTCTCCTTCTTCTTAATAAGCAGTTTTTTTCATTTACATTTAAACATAATTTTATTTTTTTCTTGACAGTTTGTGATGTACTTTGTCTAGTGAACCCTTACTGAGCTTCTCAGCTTAAGACCTAACAGACACAACTAGTTTGCTCCAAGACCCAAACTTGTTGGGACCAATCAGTCTGTATTTTCTGTACCATCCTCTCTCACATGAATTATCATGGCAAAGTAAATCAAATCAAACACCTGTGCACATACACTCTGTTTGCAAACACACTGAACTGAAAACCTGTTAAACCTAAAATGAAGACAAAACTAGACAAACAACAAACTAGAGATAATATAGGAAAAATGCAGATATTTGCTACCTCAGTCACATACTCATGAATCACCTAAAGTGGTAGAGGACAAACAGCTACCCAATGCCCAAGTCTGTCTTCAGAAATAATCTAAGGAAAGGTAAGCTTTACTATCCAATGTTACTCACAGCATTTGCCTAGCATCTTATCTTTTGGTATATGCCCACATTGGCAGTACAGTTCTGGAAAGGTTCTTACCATCTCCTGGGTCAATAATTTCCACCGTGGATGCAGCAGGAAATTCCAGAACTGCCATGACAGGCTCAGAAAGAACAATTTGGAAGGATTCAGACTGTTCGTGTTCACCATCACTCAAAATCCGTACTCGCCATGTAGCTGAGGTTTGGCCAGGATTAAACTGCACCTGCTTCTGGGCTTTTCCTCTGAAGTCTTTATCTTTCTTAGCAGTACCATCTTTGGTGCTAATACCTGATAAAAAAAAACAAACCAAACCAAAAAACTAAACAACAAAAAACCCCCAAGAATTCAGGTAATTAAAAGCATCACTTGCAATTTTTCTCTCATTATGTCATCTTTAAAAAACAGATATTTTAGAAAAATAAACTTTCCACAACCTGAGAGAGCTCAAGCCAGCTCTGTTACTCTTGACCAGTTTTATACTGGTGTCACACATAGGGGTGGAAGTACATTAATTAACAATATGAAATGCAGTTTGGACAGAATTAGTCAAAGCAAAAATAAATACTAGAAAACCTTTATATTCTCAGAGGTCACAGTCAAGTTTCCATATCTCTGTAATTCAAGAATGGGTTCAATTCAAGAAAGGTAAATAGATTTTCCCCCTCTTTAACATTCTGGGTTTTCTTCTGTTCCAGAACGTCTAAATAACACACTGCCTGAAACCCTCAAAAATATTTATTCCTCTCAGAAGAAAATAAAAACATACCTGAAAAGTGCAGCCTTCAAAGGGAAAAGTAAGTAAGACATAAAGACATTAAGGGGTAAAACATACAGAAAAAGATGAAAGATGATGCAAAATCTGAACCAATGTGGTCATTCCCACTACAGTAATCATTGTTTTAAATTATTATCCACTTATTTCAGTGTTTGTGTAATGACAGTCATTAAACTCAAGTCAAGCTGAAACTGCAACATCATGGGAAAAAATCCATGACTGAGACAGCACAGGCCTTGTAACCTGGTACCTAGGCTGCTCGAAAATGGCTTTTCACTGGCATTTGCCTCACAATTTCAGGCTGTCTGACAGCCCCTGATGGAAATTACAGAGTCCTTAAAAACTATCTACACCTCCTGCATTTGGCCTCTGTTTGAAGAGGTCTTTCTCAGGTTTTCAGAAAAAACATAAAGTTCTCCCTTCTCTGTTTCTTCTAACTGTATTGTTTAGTGTATTAAAATGTATTGCCTTTCCTTACAAACCCTGACTTTCTTGTTTGCTGCTTGGGCCTCCTCCTAAGTCATAGCCAACATTTTACATAACCTATAACCCTTCAGCCACTTTGGTGCTGCACATGGACCAGAAAGGCCAGTAAGCACCTTAACCAATATCTTTTATGGTCTTTCCAACACTGTAAGTCCACTTTGCAGGGTTAAGGTAGTCAGAGGCTATTTATTTGAACTGTTTTTGTTGGATTTTTAAGTCAGCTCAATCCAGAAACTAAACTTGGATCCACAGGTAGAAAACTTTGTAAATGCTATTTCAAGAATCAGAAGTCAAATCAGTATCTGTTAACCAGTACCAGTAATTAATTTAAAACACATATCCTTAACTTTGTATTTAATTAATCTCTTTTGATCTTTCACTTGATTTAAAAGAAATATATTATCAAAGTTAGTCCACTGTCCAAAACAGAACCTTTTAAGTTAGATTCGCTTAGCTAGTACTTACATCCCTTAAACCTCATGTCAAAACAGGTATCCTAACTACATCTCAATACCTGAAACTCAGATTCTTATTCAGAAAGAGACTTAAACAGAAGTCATTATTTACAAGCATGAGCTTGTGCTCCATGCCAGGTAAATATTTACATATCTCTGCAAAACCAGCTTGAAATTGAGTGCCTTTTTTAAGCATTGTAAGCTTACCATAGGCTTTACATGAAACTATACAAGGATAATGCTTCCTGGTTCAAATGCACCACCAGGAAGAGGATGGTAACAGACCCAGAAGCTACAGACAGATGTGAGGTTGCAGACTGTGGTAACAATCTTTTTTCAGCTTTTCACTCCTCAAGACACTGCAAAAGCTTTCAACACCTTCTGTATCAGCTTTAGTTGACTGCCAACACTGACTGAAGAAAACGAGCCTAATGCTCATAGCTGCTAATCAGACCAGTTCACAATAACCTTCCTGGAAAATTATCTATGTTTATTGTTGTATTTCCAATTGCTACAACTGTATTTTCTCATTACAGGAAAACATAAAATCTGGAAAGGGACTATATTCTGTGAAACAAACACAATAGTGGCATCAATCAAATTAAAAACAGAAGGACTGGGTCTTGGGTTGTTAAGTTAAAAATTGCAGAAGACTGAAAAAAAAAAGTGAAAATTTCATTATATTACTAAAAAAAATCATATACCTACTATAACAAAAGATACTTGCTTTAATATATAAACATATTCCTTTGAATCTAGCTTGCTTATTATGAAACACCAGCAAAAGGCTATAGCTGTACTGATACATTTTATCAACTAGCTGGCCAGTGATTTATGGAAGAAATTAATAAGGTTAAAATGGCACTTACTTATAAAAGATGTTTCTCCCAGGTAACCTCTCCGTTTAAGAACAACATCAAGATATTTGGAGTCTTCATTTACTAAATAATACTCCTTTTCTAAGGAGATCCATGCCCAGTTTAGGCGAAAATGTTGACTCTTCAGCTTATTACCTCCTGCAAAACAAAATGATAAAGAAATATTTATTAATTTTTCTTTTTTTGTTAAATACTACTTTCTCTTCTGAGGTTAATGGAACCTGGGTAAGATGTGTATCTTAGCTGGCTATTGCAATCCAAAGGTTTTGAATATTTAAAACTAAGAAATAACAAGTAAAGAACTCAACCATGATACATTTGGTACACATAGGAATAAATTTTATCTTAGATACATACAAACAAGTATGCTAATTTTTTTTTATTTTATTTTAGTTTAGTTTAGTTAGTTCAAGGGAAAAAGAACAAGAATTAATCTAAATATATTTGGGAAATTTACAAAAATTGTGCATGATCCAAGTTTCTGCAGAACCATATTGGTATTTCCAAATAACACACAGGGTAGGACATCACAAAGAACTTCCTTGATATGATCAGAGTGCCAGAAACACTGGAAGACCCTCAGTATTCAGAGACTGGAGATGATACCTACCATCTTTTAGTCCGCATTTACCCATGCAGCCTGCTTCTAAAACTCAATATTTTGTTCATTAAATCTAACCATTTCTGCTCTTGTTGGTCTAGAATTGATGCATCAGCACTGTATGATTTTAGGAACAGCTTTCACATTTTCCTAGGAAATGGTTCCAACAAGATTAAGTATCTCTGATACATGCTACTGTATATACCTATGCTTATGCCCTCCTAAGTTTACATACTTGTAACTGTTAAGTATGATTGTCTGTGTCACCTAGGAAGATTTAGAGAGATACAAATTCTTGTAATGTTTAAGAATGGTCTTAAACTATTTTGCAATGATCTGTCTTCACAACATGGTGAATGCCCCAAACTGAGCAAGCTGCTGAGATGTGTACTGAGTGTCAATTTTCAGAGTCTAGTCCAAAAGATGTCCTCACAGTTCTTTTTACATAGTTCTTTTTATGCATGTACAACTGTAGCAACACTCCTGGCGAAGAAAGCAGACTCCAGGGATCCTTTCCAAGGTCTCTACTGTAGCTGTAGCACAACAGCTTCCCTACAGCCTTACTGATAGGAACAAGAATGGCTTTTGTGCACTCAAACACTGGGAATTGAAAGCACAGGACAACAAGCATTAGTACATTCAGCTAGGGAAACTGAACCATTAAGATGGACCAAGCCAGCACCTCTGGGTAGCAGCTGTTGATGGCACTGTCCTTAATCTGAAGACTATATTTCTTCTTACAATAATCGTAAGAATCTTCACAGTCCTCGTCAAATAAAAATGCCCATATAATTACCAGCAGACGTAGGCTTCCTTTTTGAAGTCAAAGCAATGCGGGAATACAGGAAACATCCCTCAAAGTTTTGAAGGGATGATATGGAAGTCATTTGATTCCACCTGCAAAGCGCTAAGCATCAGCCTGAAGTTTAAGCATATCCCATCCTAAACTCTCACTCCCAGCAGAAATGGGAGTGAGACACAACAGTGTCTACAATTAATGGGATTTGCACAACTGTCACACAACAGGAAATATCTCTTGAAATGGCAGGCTTCATGGAGCATTTCTTAGTCTAGAAAAGCAAGCCAGAAATAACAACTGCAAACAGATGGCACTCAAAGGTCCAGTTAAAAATGCTACTTTTTTCAGTTGGAAAGATAATAGCTGAAAAGAGCTAGCATCCATTCCATTGACTATAAACCAAATAATTGTACAACAGACTGAATATCTCCAGTTAGATTAACACATTTTTGATAAAATATAGCATAGTGTCCTGGGTTCAGCAGTAGCAGTCATTTTTCTCCTTCTTAGTAGCTGGTGCAGTACTGTGTTTCTGGTTTTGGTCTGGGAACAGCAGTGATAACGCCGATGTTTGTAGCTACTGCTTAGAATGTTTAGACTG
>WYDI02024284.1:0-42190 GCA_009867235.2 Psittacus erithacus
AAAGAACTTCTTCCTTATATCCAGTCTAAACTTCCCCTGTTTAAGTTTGAACCCATTACCCCTTGTCCTGTCACTACTGTCCCTAATGAAGAGTCCCTCCCCAGCATCCTTATAGGCCCCCTTCTAATTATTATCTGGAATAATCCTTTTGGCCTCATGGCAGCAAGCAGTGTGAGCCTTGCCTGTGTATATCTGCCCTGAAGTGGGACTGAAGTCCCACTTCCAAGGATCCCATAATCCCATGGTTCCAAGAAAGCTTTAAGAACCACAGATGCAATGAGAATCACCATCATCATTCTATGACCAAACCACACACATGGGCAATGCCAGGCAACCTACCTACATGGGTATTTGGATTAACTGTGCAGAAAAGGCACAAGATGACTTTTCTTCTATGCCTAGTCCAAATCCATTTACATCGGCTTTGCACCCACTTACACATGAGCCACCACAGCCTCCTAATCTCTTCTTCTAGGTGATGACTGTCATTTTCTTATACAAGGCTGAGTGCAATGCTCAGTCATAGAATCATGGAATGGTTTGTGTAGGAAAGGACCTTAAAGCTCATTCAGTTCCAAACCCTTACCAGGGGCAGGGACACCTTCCACTAGAGCAGGCTGCTCCAAGCCCCTGTGTCCAACCTGGCCTTGAACACTGCCAGGGATGGGGCAGCCACAGCTTCTCTGGGCACCCTGTGCAGCGCCTCAGCACCCTCACAGGGAAGAGCTTCTTCCTTACATGTAACCTGAACTTCCCCTGTTCCACTTTGAATCCATCACCCCTTGTCCTGTCACTACAGTCCCTAATGAAGAGTCCCTCCCCAGCATCCTTGTAGCCCCCTTCAGACACTGGAAGGCTGCTATGAGGTCTCCATGCAGCTTCTCTTCTCCAGGCTGAACAGCCCCAACTTTCTCAGCCTATCTTGATACGGGAGGTGCTCCAGCCCCTGATCATCCTTGTGGCCTCCTCTGGATTTGCTCCAACAGTTCCATGTCCTTTTTATGTTGGAGGACACCAGAACTGCACACAATGCTCCAGGTGGGGTCTCACGAGAGCAGAGCAGAGGGGCAGGATCACCTCCCTCGACCTGCTGGTCACACTCCTTTGGATGCAGCCCAGGATACGGTTGGCTTTCTGGGCTGCGAGCATCAATAAGAACCCTTCCACAATCAACTGCAAACTTGGGGTCAGACACAGAATACCTGGATAAGGTGGGAATCTGCAGCCTGGCATTAAAACATGGCTCTCAAACACAGCAGGTTACCTCTCCACCACCTTTGCAGGTAGCTCTGAGCTTATTCAGCCCACAATCTCACTCCAAGCCAGCCCTGTGACACATGACTGCACGAATTCAATGCTAAGCCTGAACTAACATAGCCAGGCTCTCCGCAGAGCTTATCAGCTTGGGCTGGGTGCTCAGCACCTACCCTGCTCCCGGCTGGGCGATGGCAGGGATCCAACCAGCTCCAAACACAAGCAGGAGCTCGCTCACGTCCGCTGGCAAAACGCATGCGAGCCATAAGAAGCAGAGCTCGGGAAGGCTGGAAATGTGACAGCTTTTTGTGTTGGAATAATGCGATTCAAAAAGACTATGGGGACTGTGTAAATATTTGTACAGACACTCATCGCTGTGGCAGGCAGATACGGGGTCCCCCTGAATCAGCTGAGCTGCTTCAAGTCCTCGCCTCCATTTCCAGACGTCTGCTAACCAAAAACCCAACGTTAACCATCCGCACAACCCCTCTGTTTATACACAGTCTCCATCCACTTGCTGGGCGGCAGAATAAAAGCAGGATCAGATTCCCAGCCCACTAACAGAACATGAGCAGGATGTACATTTTAGCAAGGAATTAATTAATTATTATCAACGCAAGGAATGCTCGCTAGGAAATGTTTGTGCTTTGCCACTGTAATTAAATACTCTCATTCATTCAGCTCTCAGCCTTCAGAAATTAGTATTGCATTTTATAGTCCAGTTTGGGGTTGTGTTTTTTTGAATAAGAAAATACTTTCACACTGGATGTTTCATTTTGTGCTGGCTCAGAAAAGAGAGGGGAAGGTCTCTTAATATTCATGCCCATTTTCTAAACAATTACAACTACTTTTGTTCAGCAGCATGTACAGTTTTCACCATGAAAAGTCCTCTGCTGTTTCTGCTCCAGTACAAGCTCCATCCTGATGAATAAAGTAGGTCCCATCACCCTTCCTCATGCAAGCGTGTGCCCCATTCTGCACTTACACTGCTGCTATTTCCATCCCTGTGAGCTAAACCGCCAGGTACCCATGATAGGCATCTCTCATCTAAATCAATAGGCAAACTCATTCAAGGAAGGACGTGCCCACAGCACAAGGACTGCAACACCTAACCCTAATGAAGGACTAGCTTCTAATCCCTTTACTCAAGGTCCATTGGTTCCAGCCAGCTGCTCATGGAAAAAAGGGCAGCAGAATCCACTCTCCAGTCTCTATGAAATGGGTAGAAGACACACGGGATTACTACTAACTTGGAAAGAAAGCACCCAAGACATAACATAATCCCACCACTCGATTTTATCACTTTTACTCACAATGAGCAAATACCTGGGGAATCACGGAGCACAGTGCTTCTCACCCACTCAGAAGGAAACCAGACCCAGCTCCACCACCTGGGTAATTACCCACTGGACCAGACGAGCTTCGCCTGCCTCACCCTTCCCAGAAAATGAAAACCAGCGCAGCTCAGGTTCAGGGATTTCACTTTAATCCTTTCTTTACCCTCGGATGGACGCGCGCAATCGCTCCGCTTTGCCGTCCCCAGCCATCGCTGATTTAGCTAATGCTCTGCTCCAGCAGGAAACATCTTAACTCTGAAGATCTGATGATTGCCCCAGCAATCAGTTGTTCAAATAGTTGAAAATTAAGACTATTGCACACAAAGTAAATTAAGTAATTTTCTACCCTCCTAGGGTCTCCCAAGTCTATCAGATTTCCCACAACTGGTATGTCACGCTGCCTCATTACTGTAAAGAAAATACAGCTCCATGAGTCCCTTAAGTGGACTGCCCTCAGACTCCAGGAAAAATGGACCTTTGCAAACACAGATCCTGCTGCAGATGAAACAAAGAGCAGAAGGCGTTTGGCAGAGCGTGTTTATCTGTTCCCATGCTCAACTCCCATGCCTTAGGCTGCATAACTCTTCAAGGGACTCTTCATCAGGGACTGTAGTGACAGGACAAGGGGTGATGGGTTCAAATTGAAACAGAGGAAGTTCAGGTTAGATATAAGGAAGAAGTCCTTTAATGTGAGGGTGCTGAGGCAATGGCACAGTGCCCTGAGAAGTGGTAAATGCTCCATCCCTGGCGGTGTTCAAGGCCGGGTTGGACAGAGCCTTGGGTGACATGGTTTAGTGTGAGGTGTCCCTGCCCATGGCATGGGGGTTGAAACTGGATGATCTTAAGATCCTTTCCAACCCAAACCAGTCTGTGATTCTATAACCTTCTGCAAACCCCCAAAGGGTGTATGCAGCCGTTCTTTATGGCACCAACTTTATTGACAGTGATGGTTTTGTTGGCAAAGTTGAAAGCAGAATCAGTGGTGATGGAAGATGCCCTCCAATGTAAAAAGACTGCAAGCTGATCCTAAAGCATGTACCACTTCAGCATCCTTAATACAGCAGTCCTACCTTTTGGTCTCCTTCCTAAAATACATAGTCAGGGCAGCTTTTAGGCCATGAATGATCACTTTTAAATAAACCTTTTGAACTCAAGCCTGCAAACAACCCTACCAGAACACTATGGGATGCTCTCTGACCATTAGCCATTAAAACAAGCCTTCAGCACAGGGACAGTGCTGCACCGCTTCCCACCGCTCCCTGGATCCCTTCCACCCTGGCTGCGGCATCTCAGAGAGGTTTTGTTCCTGAGCCCAAACAAGCTGGAATCATTCCCAAGCATTTGGAAACCTTGAGCCCAGCAATAAGCACTCGGCATTATGGTAATCACCTGGTGGTGGCCGCTGCAGCTTCACTTTTACGTTGAGACTTTCATTGAACCCCTCTGGTTTGGGACTATTTTCTCTTTGCAGCAGAAACTCTCCCTGGTTGGTCACCAGAGGTGAACTTTTTTAAGACCAAAAAGAAATCAGTCACTCATTTTCAGTTAGAAAGAGAGGGGATGGGAAAACCCCACTGACAAGAGTTTTTTAAGACAGTTTAGTCACAAGTTACCAAATGAGGGGACAAACGGCCGCCCCACGTTCCCATGCAAATCGAGCCCTCAAAGAACCTGTTCTTCACATTTTGGAGGGGGAAGCAAGAGGAAAAGAAAGCAAATGCTACTAACAGTTAAACATTTTTGTACATGCTTCAAAGCGTGTCCACTAATCAGTCTGTGCTGTGTTTCTTCAGCAGAAGCTGGTCCATGAGGCTGAGTCCCACCATCTAGGTCCATTAGGACATAAAGGGAACCCACCTTCAAGAGACTTTGAAGAAACTGGAGCTATTGGGTTCTTCCATCCTGGGGGTTTTCTATGAAGTCTGACTTCCCAAAAAAGCCAGCCATGACCATGACTCCTCACATACCCCTTTACCTACCTCTGGTTTGTGCAAACAGGGACCATGGCATCCCCTTCAAGGGACTGAAAAGTGGGGTCCATCTCTTCTCCCAAGCAACAAGGGACAGAACAAGAGGAAACAGCCTCATGCTGCACCACAGCAGGTTTAGATTGGATATTAGGAACAATTTCTTCCCCAAAGGGCGCTCAGGCTTTGGAGCAGACTGCCCAAGGAAAGGGCTGAGTCACCATCCCTGTGGATATTTAAAAGACCTGTAGATGAGGCACTTAGGGACACGGTTTAGGGGTGGCCTTGGCAGTGCTATGTTAAGGGTTGGACTCCATGATCTTAAAGGTCTTTTCCAACCTAAACAAGTTCTGTGATTCTGCTTCCCCAGGCTCTGTCTGTACTCACATCTCACCTCAATTCCAGCCATTAGTGAAGCCACACTCATGAAAACCTCTCACAAAGGAATGGAAATCTGCCCGCATCAGGAAGCTTCACCAAGTCTCCACAATCAGAAAAATCCCTTCCTTTCATCTATGTGTGTGTTTTGCATTAGCACAGGAGCACCACTGGCTGTATCTACATCAGCATTTTCATCTTGAGAAGATACCCCAGTTGGCCCCACTTGTCGTGTTTGCGTTCAGTGTGCACGTCTATCAGGTGCTTTGCAAGGGAAACCAAGCAGAAGGCTGCACCCGGAGCATGCCAGACATGCTCCAAGCCCTGCTGCAGGCACAGGAACCCAGAGCAGCGACAGGTCCTGCAGGCACTCATGGACGAGTCTGGTGGAGACACTTGGCTCAGGCCGCCTTAGTGCAGCAAGGATGGGGCAGAGCTCCCAAGGACAGTGTCTGGGACCTAACCCCAGGTGTACAAAAGGTCCCAGGATGAAACCTGGGTTCAAGTAAAGCCTGAGTGGAAAAGCTACACGCTGGAGAAAGCAATGAGTAAGAGTGGGTGAAAGAACACAGCTATTCCTCAGCCATCTGCTGAAGCCTTGGGTCATTCAGAGAAGGTCAGGCTGCCCAGAGAGGTTGTGGATGCACCACCCCTGGAGACATTCAAGGCTCTGGGGCTGGATGTGGTTCTGATCTAGTTTAAACATCCCTGCTCACTGCTGGGGGATTGGACTAGATGGTCCCTTCCAACCCAAACTACTCTATGATTCTATGAAGGTCTGTGGTGACCTGGGCCTGCACAGTTATATTCCTGCTTGCCCCCAGGCCCCTGCCTCAGCCATAGCTTGTCTAGGGATGGGTATTAAGGGAGATAACCAACTCAGCAAAGGTGTGATTTGGGGAAAAGCCCCACGCCTCAGTTATCATCCCAACCCAGAGAAGCACCGGGGAGAGGCACTGAGTCCCCACACATGCAAGTATATGTACAAAACAGATGGAAACATCCCAGTGCCGAACCCAATGCATTTTCCCTGCCTTGTCTGCAACACAAGAGCCTGAGAAACACCAGGGGCCTCCTCCCCACCAGCTATTTCCAAACACTTCCCACCATCTGGGTGTTCAGGTCTTGCATATCCCCCTTTTCCTCCTCCATCCCTCCCAGCATGCAGGAACCCAAAAGGAGATCTCCCACCGTGGCACAAGAATGTTGCACAAGCTGCGACTTCCTTCTGGCTACCCATTATCTATCCCCAAGCCCTGATAAAAATCAACCTATGACCTCCTGCTCCTTTTATTTAAGCTATTTTGTTCCTTTGAAACCACACTCGCTCAGCTCTCCGGATCCTATAAGGGAGCAGCAAAGAGCCCAGCCCCACTCCTGCTAGAAATGCCGGGAGCTGAGTATTTTCCTTGGAAATGGGTGCATGCGGAAGCTGCCGGTGTAAGCAAAACCCACCGGTGCCAGAGCAGTTTCTCCCGTCCTTTTCCTCCCCAAGCCTGCTATTCTTGGGCACTGTCAAACCGAGGAATTTTCCCTCTCCCTCTCCTGACAATGCACTGTTTGAAAGTGTTTATGCTGAGGATTAAATCCCCATCCGGGCTGGAGAGCGTTGGTTCATTCACAGCTCTGCTCTTCCTCCGAGCTGGCTTCCGAAGGCTGTTCTGCAGCTCCCTGGCTGGGGAAGGCAGCCTGCAGCCAGAACCCGCGGGTACAATCCGGTACGGCAGCTGGGAACTCACTCAAGGAACAGCCAAAAGGGCTCGGTTTCAGCCAGGCAAACACTCTGTCCGCCTTGGCTAATGCACGGCTCCCTGCCCTCCCGCAGCGTGCCGGCTCGCCCCTTATCTCACCATCAGGACTCGTATGGGTTGTTGTTCTGACCTCAGTGCACCGGATCAGGCCATGCAGCTGCCCAACCAGGTAACTCCCCATGAGCTCCTGGTATGGGAATAGGCACACACGGAGGTTTGTGTCAATAGCAAGGATGCGGCCAGATCTAAAGCGCCTGGGTCCTCTTCAAGGACAAGGGGTAATGGGTTAAAACTGATACGGGTAATGGATTAAAACTTATTTAGGTTGGATATAAGGAAGAAGTTCTTTACTGTGAGGGTGGTGAGGCACTGGAACAGGCTGCCCAAGGAAGTGAATGCCCCATCCCTGGAAATGTTCAAGGCCAGGCTGGATGGGGCTTGGAGCAGCCTGCTCTAGTGGAAGTTGTCCCTGCCCATGGCAGGGGGTTGGAACTGAATGATCTTAAGGTCCCTTCCAACCCAAACCATTCTGTGATCCTGTGACTCTGCCTTCAAACACACACACCTCAGCGCTTATGGTGAAATACCCTATTTCTCCCTCAAAAACACTTGATGGAGTTTCATTTCCTCACCACGAGGCTCAAATAACATACTAAATGCCAAGATTTATACGCAGACACTTATAAATACATTCCATTATAGCCTCTGCAACACTACATTTCAACCTAAACATTCAATTAATGTAATTAAATTGCTACCTGGTGGTATTATCTAATTTCACTTCGGATCTGTGCTATTGAAAAGCATGTGTCTTTTAGCACTCCGACTGGCAAGACATGTGATAAACAGACCTATAAACATGTTGGCTCAACCGAGCTGTTTAAAAATAAATTAGCCAACTATAAAAATAAACAGTACCATACATATGTACTCAATTATGAACTAACTCTAATTTTTGTTCTGAAATACTGTCTTTGACCTTAGTCATAAACAAGCGCTATTAAAAAAACATAATATCTCAACAGACAGAGGGGCAGGGATTAAACGCTCATCGAGCACAGCAGAATGCAAACTAAGGGGTGAAAAGAAAGAAGAAAAGAAAGAAGAAGAGCGGGGGGAAAGCTCGCCCTGGATGAAATGTAGGAACCTACACCCATCGCAAGGGTTTGTGTTGGTTAAAGCTGACTGGATTTGAGATGAAGAAGTTAAAACCGAAGCGCACATGGTTAAAAGCCTTGTAAGGTCTAGAGGAAGGAAAATAACATTACAGCTTGTGACACGGCTTTGGGAGGGAGGGCTGCCCAGGTAGGCAAACCCTGTGTCGTGGTTTAAGCTTAGTCTTAACTTTAAGCTTAACTTAGTCTTAAGCTTTAAGCTTAGATAAAAATGACTGCTACTGCTGAACCCAGGACACCCTGCTACTGTCTTGCAAGAATTGAGCCATACAAAAACGTATGGCAGAAAGGTGGGAACCATCCTCATGCTGACCACAACAGAGCAGAGGGAGAAAACAAACAAACAGGGTGTTTTTAAGACCATAGAGCAGCATCCAGGACATGTGCCATTTACCTATCACTCCTGTAAAAAAAAGAACAAGGCACCACGCCACAGCTGCCAGCACTGTTGCATTTTCTTAGGGAAGGATGGAAAGTTGATGCACAAAAACTTAAACAAGGGAGATTTTGGTTAGATATAAGGCAGAAGCTCTTCCCTGTGAGGGTGCTGAGGTGCTGCACAGGGTGCCCAGAGAAGCTGTGGCTGCCCCATCCCTGGCAGTGTTCAAGGCCAGGTTGGACACAGGGGCCTGGAGCAAGCTGCTCTAGTGGAAGGTGTCCCTGCCCATGGCAGGGGTTGGAACTGGATGAGCTTTAAGGTCCTTTCCAACCAAAACCATTCCATGATTCTACGAAAAGCCACATTCTGCACCCAGGGAAGAGATTTTCAAGGCTTTCAGGGTACACAGAGGGCACCGATGTCCCTCCCCACAGCAGGACCCACGCTTGCACACTCACCCAACAAACAAAACCTCCCAAGAAACCCAAAATAAACACCAAAAGCAGCTGAACAACCACTAAGCACTTCATCATCATGGGGAACCAACCTAAACCTCCAACTGCCGGGGGGCTGCCTCCCCAAAAGGACACTTGTATAAATAAAAACGAGGAGGCAACTCGTGTTCATTGACACATGGGCTCAGAAACAGACAGAGAGAGGCAGGAGGAAGAAAGGCTTCGCCCCAGGCCAGCTCCTTGCCAGCAGTGAGACACGTAGAGCGCAGTCAATAACCAGGCAAGGTCTGACATTTCCACAAACAAGAGCTGCCAGTTGCTGAGACATAAACAAAGCATTCACAAGGCATGTGTTTCAAGGGATGCAACAGGAAGGGTCCACATGAGCTGGTAACAGCAGGTATCTTTATTCCCAAGGACCTCCGCATCGGCAGAAGCAGGATGACGGAGTGCTCTGCGCAACGGAGGAAGCACCAACTGGATGATAGAAGAGGATGGACACAGAGACAGGCAAGGCTGTGCTAGGTCTTGGGGTTCATCAGGAAGACCACACGGCTTAAACAGTGCAGAAGTCACTTCCAGCCATCAGAGCTGGGATGTGCCACTGCCTGGTGGGGAGCAACAGCCTCGCCTCCACAGTCCACAACACTGTCAACAAACCCAAAAGGATTTGCCTTAATTTCTGGCGCACACCACAGAATCATGGAATTGTTGGGCTGGAAGGGACCTTAAAGCTCATCTGGTTTCAACCCCTGCCATGGGCAGGGACACCTTCCACTAGAGCAGCTTGCTCCAAGCTCCATCCAGCCTGGCCTTGAACACTGCCAGGGATGGGGCAGCCACAGCTTCTCTGGGCACCCTGTGCCAGTGCCTCAGCATCCTCTCAGGGAAGATTTTACTATTTGCCTGTTTCCCCCCCCCAACACTTCTTTATTTGCATTCATTTCTTTTTCGTTTTAATTTAAATGTCTCCCATTCCCTTAAGCAACTGCTGGATGCTGCCACTCGGGAATGACCATCAATGCTCGGTCAAACAGCAACCGGCAAAGCATCAGTGCAACCAGGAGGCACACTCAGCACTGTGGCTTGCCCATGATCTGGCAATGGGAACACCTCACACAACTGGACTGACCAGAACCTCCCTGGGTGTTACAGTCATATTCAGTTCCACAACACAGTTGTCCCCTCACACTTCTTTCCAAGTCAGGTATCTCACATCCATTGCAACAGCAAAATAAGAGTAATAAATAACGGGTCCTGTCCAGGCTATCTGCTCCTTCCCTCTTTTTCTGGCAAAAAGGCTTGTATTTGAAACCCAGCCATGTTCCAAGGCCACCTCCCCAGCCCAGACCAAGAAGATATCTTGCCTAACAAGAGTGACAGTGAAAAATTGCTATTAAAGCAATGTGCCAGTTTGGAAATGAATGCCGTTTTCTGCCCATCCTCCCTGCTGAATAAAACACTTAAAGACACTATTCATGCAGACATAAAGTGCTAATGGCTACCTGTTAACATGTTTCATCATGCTAACATTTTTCCTCTGATTCTGACAGTCCCCTTTTTGTCATTTTAAACTAAGGGAGCACTAATCTGGGTTGGAACTGAAAGCTGCAAGAATTACAATCAACATCAACTGCACAATTAACGACACCATTTCCTTCCACTCCGCACCATTTCATGGGCACAGACTTCTCTCAGCCAAGCTCTTTTCCAGGCTGTAAGAGGTTGGAAGTTCAGGAGCACAGAAGTAGCTGGGAAGATGGCAAGATGTTACTGATTAGTACCACGGATTCTTGCCTGATCCTCCTGTGTTTGAGGGCTGATGGAAGGCAGGGGAAAGAGTAACGTGAATGCCAAAATCCAGCATCCTGGAAAAGTCATTTTTAATGGCTTAAGGAGAAAAATTCAGTAGCCGTTCCCATCTGACTGCAGGGATGAGTCTTCAGGGCTAGAACATCTGCTGGTGAAACTGGCCAGGCAGGTCCCATCTGACTGACACCCCAAGGGATGCCCTAGGTGTGACTGCATCATTCACTGGCTCTTCTGGATGTGGAAGGAACAAAACCCCTTGAGTATCACTCAGCAGTCCCTGGCTCCAGGTGAATGTCTGCACAGGTACCCAGTGCCTGAGGCCTTCCACATTCAAAAGTACACTGGGCAGGTCTCTGTGCTGCCCTACATGACCACACTCCTACATGAGAATATCCCCTACTGTCATCCACTGAGTTACACCAGGTGAAAACGTGGATGTGTGGAAGAAAAGCCTGGTCCTCTCTGACCAACAGCACAGGTCAGAGCCGTGATACGGTTTTCCACGGAGCAGGAGAAGCAGAGAAGCTCTTTGGTCTCCAGAGCTACTGCAGCTCTGCAGATACCCAGCAGCTCTGAGTATACACACAGGGACATTTCCTTTCCCCAGCTTTGTAACTGTTTATTATAGCAAATTAAGAGCGCTAACAAGCCTTACTGGGGCACGTTGCACTGAGGTTAAGAAACATGACTTATCTGATGCAATTACTGACACAAAGCAACCTCCCAAACCCCAGTCCAGGCAAAATACATGCGAGTAACCATAGGAGATGGGCATAACCTCAAGGGAGAGTCAGGGATGCAACCTGCAATGCTGGAGAGGAAAGAGAAGAGAGCACACAGCAGGGAATGGGCAATTCCCTGCCTGCTTTGTGCTTTCTACTTCTTCCAAGGGCTCCCACTTTGGCCAGGCCAGAAAGAGGACACTGGTTCTGGTGAACCTCTGGTCTGACCCAGCATGGCTGGTTTTGTATTTTTAATGAGTAAGACTGTTCTACAGTACAAATAGGTGAGGAAAACCTTCATTTGCTGGGCTGAAACATGACCATGGGCAGGCCTCACCACCTATGCCTTGTCATTTGATTGCCACTGCTGCAATAGCAGACTCGCAACAGGTTGAGGTTGTCTCATCTGCAGACCCTGTATGTCCAAGTAGTGCTGCATGCCACAGTGTCGAAGTGGGTGACAAGAAGAGTGGCAAAGTAGGTGACAAAGGCTCTTCCAGCACACATGGACACTTAAGGGGAGGGAGGCTGGTATGTGATGGGGTTTTCCTCCCATGGGATCACTCTTGCACAGCACGCTACAATCCTGCATCTTCTGCAAAGCTTCAGCACCACTGTGCCTGTCTGCAAATGGGTTTTACCCTCCTTGCTTGTGGCTGTGGGCTCCTCCAGCTCCAAGGAAGAGGCTGCTCCAATCCACCTGAACATGGGCATGATTGGGAAAACAAACTCCATGTGTCTAAGGTTGCTCCCATGTTGACCTGAGCTTGGTTACCGCTGTGGCCAACCGGAGCATCTTAATGATGTCACCTGCACTGCCAGGATCCTGGCCATGAGAGGATCACACAAGTCCCCACAGGAATCATTAGCCAGAGGGTGTTTATTCCCAGTGAATTCCCACATGGAGCCTGAGCACTGCTGTGCCCACCAGGCAAGAGGGATGAGGGCAGCATGCCCACGTGGGGAGGTTTCCACCGCAAACCAGGTCGGGAGGCACAAAAGGCGGGAGAGCAGATAGCATTTGAGGGAGTATGAGATAAGAGGAGCTGGAGTTTCCCGATAAAGAGGATTTCCCTGCTCAAATATCAAAGGATTCACACTAAGAAAAGGGGGGAGAAGGGGAATTACATCAGTCTGAGGCACACTTTCTCTTTTAAACTCTGACCTTCTATTGTCTGTCTTCTTGACTAGGATTTAAAGGCCCTTTGTTGGGCTGTGTTACATGGTGTGATCTAGAAAGCAGTCGCAGACGAGGCACCGTGGGCTCCCCCCTTGCCTACACCGGACTTTCAGGAGGCATTGAGCCAGCTCAGATAAGTCAGCACTTTCTATCAACACCCTTTCCAAGCCAAGCCAAGCAACACCCTCCCAGCACTGCCTCTTCCGGCATGGCCAACACAGACCCGTGGAGCTGGGCTTCACCCCAGTGGAGCCTCCAGCATGGAGCTGGGCTGCTCTCACCTCCTTTTGCATCCTCTCCAGGCTCTCCTGACAGAGTCCTTCCCATCCCAAACACAAATGAATGGGTGAAGAGCAGGTGATGGAAGCGTAACAGATGCCTAAAACGGTTTAGAGTGATCTACGAGCACCTTTTGGTTATAATGCTCCATTAATGTGACACTTATATGGGGTAATATAATACCACTCACTTACGAGCACCAGCACCAGCCAGTTAGGTTTCCCTGGATGATGTGGATAACTGGGAGGGTTTCAGCATAGCCAGGGATCCTACAGGCAGCACCATGGGGAACGGGAGGTGCCAGTGCTCCAGGGGGATGTGCTGGGCACCATGACTGCTACCCCAAGGGGAGTGGGGGGCAAGGGATATTAGGCAGGGAGAGCAACAAAGAGCTGTAAATGGCAAAAAACATGGCTTCAACCTATGGAACATAATACCCAAGGAAGGTTTGACCCAGTCCCAAAGGCACAGCCATCATCTCCAAGCGAGCTGCAGCATGGTAAGAGCATCTGTCTGATTTTATAGCAGTCAGTGTTAGCCACGGTAGCTAAATGCACCTTTAATGTCACACAGGCCTAATAAGGGCTCCTGTTTTGTTACCCTGATTTATAAACGCTGCTGCAGTGGGCTGGAGAAGGGGCTGCCTCACAACCACCAGCTTTCGTTATTCCCCACAAATGACTTGTTTGCAGCTTCTGAACTGCCTAATTTATGTTGCCCCTACGTTTTGGTCATTCATCTAGTCTTTTCCTAATGGTGCTCCGAACGCTGACACGTTGGGAAATGTCTAAAATGCTGTAACCCCTACACGGCCCCGCGGAGGCGAAAGGACCAAGGGCAACCGCTGAATCTTCCCACAACAAGAGAGGGATCATCCATCTCCTCCTCCCTCCTCCCCACCCGCCACTCCACTGTTCTCATCTCAGCACACTGGAGTTAAAACACAAAAGGAAGTGAGATGCATCCATCTCAGCATCATCTGACAGCCGCAGACTGTATCTAGAAGACCCCTCATGGGTGTTTGCTCCTATAGCTCTGCCCATAGGAGAAGACAACTGAGAAATCAGTGCTGGTTCAATCTGGGTTGTGGTGATGCCACCTGGAGAGAAGGGTAGAAAACTCAGGCAAATGGGGAAGGAATGAAATCTGAATTCGGAGCCTGATCCAAAGTCCTATAGAGTCCTATAGAATTCGGAGCCTGATCCAAAGTCCCATAGAGTCCTACAGAATTTGGAGCCTGACCCAAAGTCCTATAGAGTCCTATAAATTCAGAACCTGATCCAAGCCAACAGAAAGAGTTCCGTGGATTCTGGCACTGTGTTTCATCACTCAAGCGGACGCTGCTGGTTAGAAAATGAACAACCAAAGGCATTTATTTCACTTTGCAGGCCCAGCAAATGCGGTTGAGTGATTTCAGCAGTCAGAAATAAACGCAGGAAGTATCACAGGGTGCTAGCACCGGGCTTTCACCAGCCTGGAAATCCAGGAGAGGCACCTAGTGTCACAGGGAAAAAGCCGAGGACACAGAAAGCGTCATCAAAGGACAGGCAGAACAAACAGAACCAACTCCTACCAACAGATTAAATCTGTGCCACGGCATTTCCCCCGCACTCTGCACTACTCAGGGTACCTTGAAATACGTGCAGGCAACCAGAGCCGCGACACACCAGACCTTTACAGACGTGAGAGCTGCAGATTAAAAACATGTTGGAACGCTTACCGTGTCCAGTGCCAAAAATGTGTCTCTAACCTGTAGGAAGAAAAGGGTGTGGAGCTGCTCGTAGAAAGATCATTGCACTCACATGGCAGGGTACAAGGTCACCCTTTTTGTTCCTCCCTTGTGAGAAAAACAGGGACTGAAAGATGACCAAGAGCCCTAAAAGCTACATAGAGCTGGGTGGGAAAACGAGGCGGGAAGCAGAGAAATCCAGCGTGATTTGTAAAGGCTAAAGCCACTTTGCTGTGAACCAACACAAATCACTGATCTCAGTGCTCAGCAGAGCATGGGCCCTGCTGCTTCATTTTGGAGGCTTCAGTCACCTCCTGCGCTGCGCCGAATCGCTGCGAGGAGATACAAAACCATACACAAAGCCTGAAAGGATTTCATTGGGATTGAAGCTCAATTTACAGCTCCCAAGACTCAAGGGTGTGTTTGGGCAGCCCTTTGTTGCAGGGTTTTGTCAAGGTATGTTCTGACTTGTCCCCTGCATGGCTATGCAGTAATTCTTGATACCGATAGTCAATTACTTTGTTCACGTCACTCAAACACCGACTTCTTTTTGTTTCCTTTCTTTCTTTTCCCCCTTCTCAGCGTGGCTAATCCAGGAAAGACAACACACAGCTTAAACCACCTCTTCTAAAGGCTTTAACTCCTGGCCAGCCTTGTGGTGCTGCCCTCCAGCCCTGCCAGGCACCTTCCCTTTAGCCAGCACAGGTAAGAAAGCGACCTGCAGAGCAAAGAGCCCTCCTTATCTCTCTTAAAACACAAGTGGGTCCAGGCTCCACAACTTCCTTCCCGACGGGATAAGCACTTACCCAGGTAATCTCATTACAGCCATTGTTCTCTGAAGGTTAATAAATACTTACCAGGATGAGTAAAGGCTCCGCAATCTGACCCTAATGCAGCAGAAGTGATTGCTTAGGGCCAAATTTTCATACTCTGATTATGCTGAACACCATATTCCTCCGCTAGCAGAGCAGCGTTAGCACCCAAAATAAATGTGAATGCTCGCAAATAAGGTGTTGGCCCCACTTCTGGCCTCAGGTTTTGATGTTGCCATCATTGTGATAGCTCTGAAAATTAGCAGATGCTGCCAGATCCTAACAAATACATCACTGAGTTATTCTGAAACAACAGCAAAAGCAAATACACAAAGAATAAAATTCAATGAGATGTCTTTCTCTCCTATTTCAGTACGCAGAAGTAATTAAAGGGTTTCTGTTAATTTAAGGAAACACTTCACTTTTTCCTCCCATCAGACATGAGGTGTGAATTATGCAACCATGATTCGAATTTGATGGGTTATTTGCATACTATAGCCCCAATGACTAATGTAAATTTGAGAGTTATGGAATCAAAACCTGAGTTTCCAAGAGCTCCTTAGAAAGAGCAGCAGATATACCACTCTTCCCAAAGCCAGGCCAGCACAACTCCTTGGCAGACACATTGGACATCCTCATCAGGATTTTCCCATCAGGATGGAGAGTGGCATGGCCAGCACTCCATAAAATCCTCCTCCTAACTCCCACACTCACTAAATACCACTGGCAAGGAGGGGTTTGCATACTAACAACACACATTGTGAAGCGATGCTACTGTTGGTCACTCTGGGTGATTAAAGCACATTATCCACTTGTTGCAAAACATATAGGTGAGTTATACCTATAGATGTGCCCATAAACCCATGTGAAATCTTGGACCTGTGCAGGGAAATTGATCTTGCCCCAACATTAAATAAAAGTCTAAGACAAGACAAGCAGATAACTACTTTTCAATGAAGGCTGCCAAACTGTTGTGCTGCCATTAGTATTTAAACCTAACCCCCTTCATAGGAGGTCCATATCGCAGTTACTGCAGGACACAAAACAAATTCTCCATTTGCTTTATGCAGAATTCGGAGGGGGAAACTGCACAGAAATCAATTAGCCACACAAAAATGGTCCTCGTTTTTCAGATGAACACAGTACCATGTGATGAAATTAAGAGACCGAATCCTACCTCTGCAACTAAACAAACATCATACACCAAGCTGAACTATCTGTGACTCTCCCAATGTCCCCCAGAGAATGAGGGAAAGAGCCAGATCCACACTTGGCCAGACACGCTGTACATCCCCTATGGGCTGCTTAATGAGGTCTACAGCTTGCCAGGGTCTGCAAGGGGCAACCAGCCTCACATGGAACCTGCCGCACAGCTCTGCCCCTTCTCCCACCACCATCCTGACCTCAGAGGTGGTGAATTTAAAGTTAATCAGAGTTGTCTGGCTCCAACCAAAGCAGAGAAACCAAACAGATGCTTCCCCTTTGCCCACAAAAACCTTGCCTCCAGAGTCCCCATGACCGTGCCTCCTTCCATAGGTGCAGACACCTATACAGCACCTGCACGTGCTCCCCTGAAACACACCCTGAACACAAACCACAGACGGAGAGATTCTCCCACACTGGGAGGCAATGAAATGGGAAGGACGGTGACAAACAGGATGCAGGATTCAATGGGAAACAGATCAGTAAGTGATGAGATATACATGAAAAATGGCATTTGCTTATGCCAGTTGTTGACCCCAAACCCCTAAGAGAAGATGCCAATAAATTCAAGTGGTTTAATCCAGCAGTTACCTTTATAACATCTGCTTTCTCCTGCTAGTTCCACCCAGCTTAACTCAACACAACAAGTGGAGGAGCTGCTGCTCCCACCAGCTCTGGGCTGAACCTTGCTCTCCTGCCCCATGAAGCCCCACCAACCAGGGTTTTGAGGCAATGACTGGTCTGATGCCTCACTTCAGGAGGGCAAGGTGCCCTGGAACAGCATCATCCTGAAGTATCTCTTGACACGAACAGCCCTGCTGGTTACTGGCCTGCTCTTCCCCTTCCCTTCTTGAGGAAGATTATTGGGAAAGGAGTTCTGGAGCAGGGCCAGCCACATCTTTGAGATGTCTTTGATCCCTATCAATCTAACTTTAAAGACAGAGGTGACACTAGATCTGAGGTCCAAGAATGCCCTTCAAGCAGAGGACGTTGGGGAGAGGTCTCCTACCACCTCTTCTTTATACCCATGGCTGCCCCACTTTTAAGGCAGAATAAACTTGTGCAGAATCTCCTTGCTGTTTTTCAGCCAAACATAAGACAAAACCATGCCCAGCAGCAAAAAGGGCTGTTTGCACCAACAGACCCATCAATAAGTAAATAATATTTGTCACGGGCTTTGCACTACAGTGTTTGGACAGACACTCTGAAGATAAGCACCAGTTTGGTGTGTGCGCTTGCCAACTGGTCCTGTCTAAATGCTCTCCATCTCAACATGCTTTGGCTGGTAGGGACAGGGGGCTGGCACTGAGATGCAGATGCCCATGCAGCAAGGGATGGTGCTATAGGTACCCTGCGTGTCAAGACCCTCCAGTCTCGGGTGGAAGGGAAGGCCAGCTAAGGCTCTCCATCCTCACCGGTGCCAGATTACATTTCCACAGCAGCTGCTCCTTTTGTCTACTCCCAGGAAAGCCAAACTAGCCTAAAATTTAATTGAATCTGCTGCAAACCCAAGCGTCAGGCACTTAGATGGCAGCTAAAAGCGCCACTCTCAGATAACTGAGTGACACCAGCTAATAATAGCCTATGCATTAGGAGAGCAGGAGCAGACATTTTGTGTAACCAAAGAGGAACCTGCGCCTGGGAACAGCCCGGGGTGGCCAATCTCAGCCCCACCAGCAGCAGACACGAGCCCACCCGGCCCCTTATGTGATTAGCGGCACTAATACCACCGGTGACCTCTCTTTCAAGCTCAGAGGCAGCAATAGTCCTGGCTTTTGTTAGCGGGAGAACAGAATGCCACCTTTTACAGCTCTGCAATCATCGCTGCTTCCCTTTTCATCTCCCAGAGGCTCTGCACCAGACCTTGCTCACCAGACCCTGCTCACCAGGGAGGCTGGTTAACCCTTGCCAGGCAGCCTGGCCACAGTGGAGATGGAGGGTCTGCAGGTCTTCAACTGCATTGAAAACACCAAATAAGCCCATTCTGGGTGTGCAAGAGGGTTTGTCTCTACCATATGTTGCCATAGGCATTAAGTACCTGATGGCTTCTTCAAGCCTCTCCTGTGCATCGCTTTGTTCAACCTAAAGAAGAGCCATTTAGAAGACAAGGAGATCATGTTTTCCAGAGCAGCTCTTCCCAAAGCTGCTGGGGCTCAGCAACTCTCCCAGCAGAAACAGCAAAGCCACATCTCATGGAAGGGATGCTCTTGGTACAGGGCGCTGGTGTGAATGTGTACTTGGGCTTGTGCGCAAGGGGATGGATGCTCAGAGGCACTCACATTCCAGTGCCCATGGCCGGAGCAGCGATTGCTCAGGACCTGAGGAAGACAAGCTGTCATCCACCTTGAGATTCATAAGGGAGTAGGGCACTCTTCCCCCCCACGCTCCTCCCGCTCTCCTTCCTCCCAACAAGGGCTATAAGGACCACAGGGAGCTATCTCCCGCGGCGTGCAAGGGTCTTGGATGCACAGCTGACTGCACGTGTCAGTTATGCTCCAAATGGGTTTTCACAGGTCAAGGTTCTGCAGGCAGCAAGAGTAAATGCTATTTTTAGACAGGATAAGGTCACGGTGCTTTTAGAGACAGTGAGGTCTACAATAAAACCTATTGATCAGCCTCTGGAACTCGTGCTCCGGAGAGACGCCTAAATTGAAACAAAAATTGCCTGCCCATTCTCTCTATAGACTTGGTGGGTAAAAGCTTGTTGGAGCCCGTCTCTTTCAGGAGGTAAAATAAGCAAGAAGAACATTATACAGACCAGGGTTGCCCATTTAAGTGGAGGCACAGGGGGGAAAAGGGAAAGTGGGACTCACAGGAGAGACCAGCAAGTACTTCTGCTGCGGTGATAAGGCAGTTGCCTAGAGAGCAAAGGCATCCTTGCCATACCCATGACACCCACCTCTGCAGCTTGCCCATGAAGGCATTAGGACAACCTTGATTTCGAGGAGGATTGATGTTTCACTGGCATCTTCGAGGCTAAGGAAAGCCTCTGAACGCGTTCATCACTGGGGTCCTCCACCACACATGCATCTATTTGGGTGTTTGTGTTTTAGTAATGAAGATCACCCAGCTGATACATGGAGGCCCAAAGATGGAAAACAGACCAGCGTTTCAGCCAGGCAACTTATTAAACTGGATGGTTCACACACATCCAAGGTTTTCACAACAAATTGCAAGCATTTATCTGGGTCATGTAAGAGCTTGAACCAAAAATACCAAAGTTGAGGACGATCACGCCTTCAAGTTCAGCCACAGACCTAAAGCTTTAAGTCCATTACGAGCACGTAAATACCTCTCCATCACAGAGCCACACAGGATCACAGGCTGGTTTGGGTTGGAAGGGACCTTAAAGATCATCTAATTCCAACCCTCTCCCACGGACAGGGACACCTTCCACCAGACCAGCACAAGCAGCTCTTTACTGCATTGGAGATTTGTGACCACAGGGACGAGCATGGGACCATGTAGTATCTTCATTCATCATGTGCCCCGCTCCCACAGCCTTGCTCCCAAACAAAACATGCCACAGTAAACACAATCCATACATCACACCCTGACACGACTGACCCCATTAGCGAGCCGAGCCTGTCCAAGCCGGAGCACCCTACCATACATTAGCAATACAGTGACCGATGCATTTGTAGGATATTATAATAATAAGAGGAGTAATAAGAGTAGATTTAGACTACTGAGCTGTGAAATGCCAGTATGGGTGATGGGATATGTAGTTTACTTCCTACTCCAGACAATAACTACATGAGAGAAAAGACATACTCAACTGCTCAGGTAACAGCAGATCATGCAGGAATTAAAGCCTGCTCACCATTCAACTGCTACACTAGGCTGTAGTTTAAGTTGCTGCTTAATAGATATGACAAGACACAGTATTATCTGTATGGTGACAGCACTACAGGGGAATGACAATAAAAACCATGTTTCAAAGCAGTGCAGTAACTGATTCAGGGAAGAAAAAAACAAAAAGACAGGCTGATCATTCCAAAATAGATATTGCTGCTTGAAAAGCCAAGGTAATTATTCTTTTACTTAGGAAATCAGGCTTGGTTTTTGTTTGGTTTCTTTATATCAAGGTCCTTGGGCTCCTACCAGCACTTTTTACACTTTCATGATTTTCTTCCTAGTGTCTTGTGACTCTAGGACAAAGTTTGAGGTGAAATTAACACAACGAGTAAGGACAAAGTAACTTGGGATTAAGGACACTGCCACAGCCCCTCATCTTCTTAACTGACAAAATGAATGGAGCTTTAGTGGAATCTACGACTGAGGAAAAATCAAAGCTAATTTTTGCTTATGACTACTGATACCGTAGCAAGTATCCTTTCCAGAAAGCCTACTCTGTCACCCAGAAAGCAGATGCAAATATGGGTATAAACGCAGAGTGCAATGAAGCCTGTGGTAATGCTCACATTAACCGCCCGTGCAGTCAGATTTTTACCCCATATATGTATATGGTACACGCACCCGATGCTGACAGACATCGCTTGCATCCAGGCTCAAGTCGATGCCTGCCACACTGAGGTTTTTCCTAGACTTCAGTGGCTGTTAGATGATGCGCTCCCTTAATCTGACCATAAATAACCATAACAGGTTGATCCCAGGCTCCTTTACGCTGCTGTGCCTACCAAGTGACTCTCCTGGCTGCAGGGAAGCTGCTTGAGATTTACGCCTGGGGTTACTCCAAGTAGGATCTGCCCCAGCAGATGCTTTCCTTCATGTCTACCCCTGCCCTTGGGTTTGGCATGAGCATAGAAGCAGGCAGAGGACCACAAGCATCCTACCGCTGCTCAAGAGGGGCTTTTGTGACCTGTTGTTGGGCATGAAACCAACAAGTTCAAGCAGAAAGTTGAGATTTACTGCAAGATGCATCTGATTTGGGGGGCTTCCAGTACAAGGAGGCTTCAGGACCAGCACCTCCCCAAACCAGGGACAGGGGACTCAACGCCATGCTCCCCCAAGCTACCTTTATCCCTCACACAGGGAAGGCACAAGGTGTTGAAGGACCCAGCTCTTCCCACACCCAGGGAAGGGAAATAAACCCCCAAAACTTTTCCTTTTTGTCTTTTCCATTTGTTTTTGAATTAGCATTCAGCGTCTGACGCCGCGACACGGGTAGCTAAAAATGTGTGCGCCGAGGATATGTCATCCATGAACAAAGTGGCTCGTGTTTGCTCTTTATTATTTAGGAAATGCACATTAATTACTGCAGATTTTCTCCTATACATCTACTGTATCTCGGACAGAATTGCTGAGAAGGTCTGCAGAATAAAAATGTATGGTGTAATTAAATGGATATTTATAATTAGAACTTAATAATTTGCATCAGGGACAAATGAGCTCTGATTTCAATCTGTAGTGCATTTAGATTAGCCTGAAGATAGTGTAATTTGATGTTTTATAGTCCTCCTCTCAGATTAGGAAACAATACAAGTGTCTTTAAAGCAGCCGTGTTTGTGTCAGGAGTGTGTGAAGAAGAAGCCGCAATGAAAATGTTTGACAACGTGAAAGCAGCCATAAATTACATGACAACTGTGTAAAAGTCGTGATGAAACAAATAAAGGGCTGACCTATAACGCATCCGACTCGGCGCCGCACCCAGACCGCTCATCCCGGAGCGCATCCCTACGCGCCCGGCTCCTTAGCACCGAGAAAACAGTGAATTATCAGTAGTCAACAGCATTGATTTTTAGTCGACGTTTCAATCAGATTGAAGCAGAAATACTCCACTGCTCCCCCGGCAGCCTCCTCGCCTGCCGCCTTTTTGGTGGCAGCTCCATTACAGCCCCATTGTTCCCACTGTACAATATTTATCGCGGGCTCTCCAGACACAGGTACTTGACCTAAAGGTCACCCTCCTTGTCTCTTGGACATACAACCTACCTCTGTCGCCAACACCATTTACCCAAATGGGGGAGCCTGTTACCTCCCTGAAGGCATCCAGGGTGAATGTCCCCCAAAGCCAAGCACGTGTCCCCAAATCAAGTGCTTCCACAGGGCGAGGTGAAGTAGCCAAAGAAGTGAGCTGGACCCCTCACATTGAAAAAGGTCTGGAGATGCAGTCATGCCTCTGCTTCACTTCCCAGCTTTCCCCATTCACCAGCACAGAGGAAGGGCACCAGGCTCCCATCTCCACTCTGCTCACCCCACCAGCGCCATGCTCTTAAACAGTAGTTCCCTACCTCACCCTGGTACTGCGAGGGTGTACTCATTAACATCTCTGAGGCACTCACATAATGGATGCTGTACAGGTAAACACCTCGATCAGCAGACAACAGGGAATCCTGTGCAGGCATTACACAGGGGAGCTGCGCAAGTGCATAGGCAAATGACTGGGAAAAGATACAGGGGTGCCAAGTCACTGGGAAGGTCCCAGTAAAACCATTGCAGGTCCCGATCAAAGCACTGAAGATCCCAATCAAAGCACTGAAGATCCCAATCAAACCACTGAAGATCCCCATCAAACCATTGAAGATGCCAATCAAACCATTGAAGATCCCAATCAAACCACTGAAGATCCCAATCAAACCACTGAAGGTCCCAATCAAACCATTGAAGGCTCCTTACAACCCAAACCATTCCATGATTCTATACCAGTTATGGTTTGGCACACAACGCAAGTGCAAGGGAAGAACCAGCTTGAGGAAGGAGACTTCCAGACCCAGAGCCCTGGCACCAAACACATCCATATCCCACAGCCTCTTCCCAGCCTTTGTACTGTCCTCCCACAGAGCAGAGCTGCGCTGCACATCACCAGCTGCTAGTAAAAATGGGAAGGGGAGGAAACAAAAACATGAGGAAACAGGAGGAGGCCCCTTAAAAACAAGGGCTCACAACCTGGATGCCTCACACGTAGCAAGGTGGCCAGGTAAAGGTTTCACCAGCAAAAGCCATCCCCTTTCCAGCAGGGATAACTATGAGATAAAGCCACATGCATCAAGCAAACCACCTAATTCCCTGCAAAGCATGATGCTGGGAACCCATGGGAAGGCACAGGATGGGCAGGTGACCTGCTCATCCCTACCCTCTGCATCTCTGATAATGCCGCCCTTTGCAGCAGGAAAAGCCTGTGTTTTCCCAACTGTGCCCTTTTCTGCGCCTTTAGAAACCCACGTGGTGCCAGCAGGGCGGAAAACAAGGAGCAGAGATCTTCCTTTGAGGAGTTTCTTGTTTGACCAGAGCGCACGTTATTCAAATCAGCTCGAGTGAGACGCAGTTAAGCTGCTGTTTGTTCCAGCACGATGAGACTGGCCTGTTAAAAAGGAAAGATGTCAGGATGTTACAGGCTCAGCCTCCTGCCAGGACTGGTAAGTAGCTGCACAACTGTCAGAAACAGCACAACCAGGAACTGGATAAAGCCCCAAAACAACCCTGGATCCAGAGTGTGGCTGGGGCCACCTACACCCCAGCCACGTTCCCTTGGGAAGCTCCCGCTCCAGGTAGCATCTGCCACAGCCCCTTTCCTACATCCCTGCCAAATCCACCTCTTGCAAAGCAAGTAATATGAAGAATAAGCCAGAATAACTCAGTCAAGAGCTCAGATTTGCCATTATTCTGGCCACCCTGATGTTACAAGAAAGCACCTTGATGTCATGCATTGTGATGGCCGTGTAAAGGCTGAAGCGCAGCCACCTGCACCCCAAACACAGCTCTGCACCCCAAACACAGCTCTGCACCAGGGCACCAATCTGACCTTTGTCTCCTAAAGTTACTTCAATAGGTAGGAGGGCACCATGGGAAGGTGCTGTGCTTCCCAAGCTCGTGTTTGCCCTCCCCGTATTGCTTTGTACCCCCGGATTTAACCCCTGCCAGGTCAGAACACCCACACTCCCCTCCTGCTCTCCCATCACACACTCTCAGGGTTTAATTTGCCTCTCAGAACACCAACCACCCCCCCCTCCCCTCTCTTTTTTTCTGTCCTGGGCCCTCAGGTTACTGGCACGGCGACAACTCTTTTTTCCCAACAGCGAGCCAGGAAAGATGATAGAACCTGCGTGCGTGGCCAAGGGACTGGTCTCAACTGGTTCAGAGGGGAAAAAACGGAGCTGTGTCTTTCTCCCCGCCACAACCCCCCTTCCCCGTTTCTTGCCTTTAGCCAAAAGACCTGGGAGCATTTGATGTACAGTCAGCAGGTATTAAAAAGGAGAGGGGAATGATTGAAAAGGCTGGCGGGCTCCGGGGCTGTGACACTCTCATCAAACTCTGGACTTCAGCCAAGTTCATCTGTTAATGGAGAGCCACAGCCAGGGCCTCCCCCCATCGTCACCCCCGCCTCTTCTCTCTGCTCCCTCCTCTACCTCTTCCTCCCTCCTAAGAAAAAAAAACTAGACATCGATTATGTCTGCGCTTTTCCCTTTCTATTCAAGATAAACAAAGTGCTTCAAGTTCAGGGCACACCCTGGGACCCTTGACAAAGCAATCTATCATCCTGTCTGCTAAACCAGTCTGGCCACACCACCGCGGAGGAGACTAATGCTTCCAGTGTACAATTTTCTCTTTGTGCTGCTGCCCTATTACTGGTAACCTCTTTTCTTCCCTACCTTCCCAGGAGCAGATGTGCTTGACCACTTTGCCTAAGCCCCTCCTGGCAAAGGCATTTCATGCTGAAAGCAACCTCAAGGATTAAAAAAGAGCCGAGCCCCTGCCGGCCCCCTCCTCCTCTCCCCGACTCCTGTCTCTATCCCCATGTCCACCAAAGAAATCCAGCACAGAGCTTGGTTTTCCCTTCCCCACTGAAGACTCCTTCTTAAGGAGGGAGTTGGGGTTTAAATCACATCCACTAATTCATTCTGACTTGCAATTAAATGCAAATACACTTTTATAGCCAGCATGGAGTGTATTAATTTTAACAGCAAATGACAAAATAAGAATACAGTCCCTCCAATACCAATAATGAATCGCATTATAAATCATGTGAGTGGTCACATTCATTAAAGCTTGTGGAGCGCTTTGAGATCCGTGGGTGCAATGTGCCACCAGCATCACCTCACCCTAATCTCACTGCATCACCCAAGACCCAAGACCCAGGCACAGCCTGGACACCCCAATGGCACAAGGAACACCCCATGAGTGCTGGGGATCTAAATCCACTCCCTGACCCTCCTGGTAGGAACACTGGCGCATTCCTCAGTGTGGGATTCACAGTCCAGTATTGAGGTTGGGTCTCGCCATGGGACCAAGCCATTTAGGTCAAGGGAAAGGCCAGGCCGAGTGCTCTAAAAACCAGGGCATTACAGAAATTAACAAGGCACCACAAATCACCGTTTAAGGTGCACATCCTAATGCTCGGGGCTGCAGGCAGCTCTTACCCCTTCTTTCCCCCGGTCCACAGAGCGCTCCATTTGCTCATTGCCAGCACTGAGATCCTCTCTGCACAGTTTATTAACCAACATGGGGGAAAGTGAGGTTTTTCTGGCTCCTTTGTTTTGTTAGGACAGCTGTGTGCCATTCCCACCCCCTCCCACCCATCCCCTCCTAAAGAAATAATTAAATCCAATTAGGACCAGAAAGTAATTTACATTTTGGTTCTGTGTAAGACAGTGGGGGGAGGGAAAAAAAAAAACCCACACCAAAATCCCATAAAAACACATTGCAATGAAATTTCATTCCTTTGCTACTTATTTGTCTGCATTTGAAGACACTTTCTCTTCTCTAAAGGTCTATAAATGCAGGGTTTGTATCTTGGTGCGAGGACCCAAAGAGAAGAGGAGGAAGGTGGAAGAGAGCAAAGTTGTTCCCATTCCCTGCTCTCTGAACACGACAGTTGTGCTGGAGCAGCCCATCCTGCTCCTGCTCCTGCTTCTCCCCTCGCCGTGCCGGGGGCTCCTCCGCCGCGGTTTACTGATTTACAGAACCTTGGTATGTGAATGGCAAAAATTCCTTGGCATAAGTATATGTTTGCTGATCACATTTCAGATCATGTGTTGTTCATTATTATGACTTGCTCAGAAACAGTTTGCTACAGTTATGTGGGTTTGCCTTGGATATTTTTTCCCCCCTCTTTTTAGTACATTGGAAACAGCACCAGGAAAAGGGGGGAGAGAAGAAATGAGAGAATGTTTTTGTGTCTATACGTTACCTCAAACGGGTATTTAAAAACATTACAGAAAGGAATACACAGTATTCCAGGGCTGAGAAAGGAAATGAGATTAACAAATCATTTCTTACAAGACCCAATGTAACGTCGAATTTTGAAGCGGAATATTTTCCTCTGGATGCGTATGGAATTTTGTGTGGATTCGATATTTATACACTTCAGAACCGTCTAAAAATACACCCAGCCAAACCGATGCGTTGGATTTAATCTGGTGCATTATTTAAGCAGCTCGAATAGAAAAGGTCCTTTTGCCAGGCAAGGCACCCGAGCGAGTACTATCTGTAGCACAGGGCAGCGAGTCCAGGACACATTTAGTTCTAAAAATACCACCCCTTGCTTTGTGCAGAGAACTCCCACCCCCCCCCCATGCCCCGAGTCCACATTCTGGCAATTAGAAAAGCAAATACAGCATCGCTCAAGAGAAAATGAACACGGTTTTCAACCAACGCCAGCGCTTCCCTTTCACCTGTGTTGTAAAACTCCGATTAATTACAAAGAGTTTACTCCGAACTTCAGCCATTCACCCTCGTTCTTTGCTCATGGCATATGGTACCAGCGGGTTTTCCTTCCCCGCACAGGTAACCCCTGCGCCCTCCTCTCCATGCACGGCACAAAACCACGAGCGTTTACCTTTTTTTGGTCATTTTCATATAGTAAATTATCCATTAGATTTCATCATATCTTACTAAAGCAATTACATCAAGAAAATGATAGCGCGTGTGGAATCAATTATGCATGCACTTGGCCGGGGACCAAAGGCTATGAAGTCGGAGAGGGCAGAATCGCTCGACACACACAAATAAAAAGCCCCTGGATCTCGCAGATGGACCCCATCAGTTCATCTTACTGCCGAAAAAGTTCATGCACTTAATAATTTATTTGTGTTCTGGATACTGTTTCCCAGCTGAATATTAACAACTTTGAACTGAACCATGCTTTTAGCGTGGTATGGGTGGAAGTCATGGAAGGGCAGCAGTAGGTCTCCTCTGAGGTTAAAATTAGACTCCTGTTCCCTCCAGAATGGTCATTTTTTTTCCCCTCTTCTGTTTATTTTCTCTCATTAAGCAGTCCCTTTAATCAGGGTATCCATTTCACCCTCCCGATTCATCTTCTTACCCCGTGATAAACTCTCAAACCAAAGTTGAGCATCAATTACCAAAGACACACAACCGAATGGATGGAGTGAAGGCAACAAGAGCCGCGGTGCCGCCGGCATGAGAGCCAGCCAACAGGGACCCAAGGGCAATGCCAATCCATGCAGGAAGGGTGGCGGACAGACTCTGGCAGTGGTCGGGCGCGGACGCCCGGGCAGGTTATGGGAGCCGGGCATGCTTCCAGCCAGGCTGCTCCCAGCTTCCCCTCCCAGCTCACAACAAGGGTTGGACAATTAACGCCTTGCCTGGGCAAGCAGGAGAGAAAGACCCTTCCCTACGATGAGGCAACTGGAAGAGGAGCAGTGCCGACAACGCAACTTGCTCCTATGAACAGGGTGCTCCCTGCCCAAACACAAACAACACCAACACCAACACCACCAACAGCTTTGCACACATGTGCAGCACAGGATCAGGCCTGGGACACGCGTCTTCAAGGCCGGTCATGCAAAGGAAGGTCCAGGCATTGCTGTGTCCTGCCCTGCCATCACCTCTCCCTTCTGCCCAGGCAACCCTGGCTCATGGAATTCTTTCCTAGCTTATACATATAGATTTTTTTTTTTAAAGGAATGTCTCCCCCAAATGGGAACAATTTCCTTCTACACTTCCAACCAAGTGTACTTAACATTAAAAGAGAACTGATAGAACATATTTAATTACTCAAGGTTAGACTCCTAATTCCTCAATTCACTAAAGGAAACTTGGCAAGAAGATGCATCATTTTGCTGCTTTCTACTGGAGCATCTGAGGGAGAAGAGCCACTGAGGCAGCTAATACACAAAACATGATCAAAAGTGATTAACAACAGCTTCATATGCAAATTGCATTAATGAAGGAGTGCAAAGTCATCATGTAAATTAAATATGTCAAATCTCTTGGTGAACTTTCAATCTTGAGAAGAAAAAACACCGTTTTAATTTTTTTACATCATCAATTTTCCAAGATGGAAAATCTAAGAATCTTGGTGCTATAAAACAATTTTCACCTTTTTTTTCTCCTTCAGCAGCCTGACAGGCTGGCCTGATGTGTGCCGAATGCACATGTTAATAGGCCAATCAAAAATGCAAAACAATTCGCAATTACTGCAAGGACCTAATGGTCATTAGAATTTACAACTAGGTAATGAACTAAAGTCTGCCCACACCATGCATATTCATAAAGCAATTTAGCCTTTGAAGATTAAAGAAGTGCTTAAAATTCAAATGAGCTTTAGCAAATTATCAGTAAGATTCATCCAAAAAGCAAAAGGGTTTTTCTTCCTGTGATTTCCTTATTTTTTTAATGCAAAATTGTTATATCTTCCAGACGGAGCTTCAACTAAACACAGGGCTCCGAGTCAAGCCAAAGGGGCTGGAGACAAACAGAGGCAGAAAACATTGTTATGGACTTTGTTCCGAAAACTAAGCCCTTAAGAGCCAAACCTATCTCTAAACATGGTAATTTATCAAAAGCAGCACAGACTTGCTCATAGGCAGTATTGTGTGCTGCTCTCCGAGAGCAGATTAACAAGATTCCAGCCACCCTCCAAAAAAGCCTTTTTCCCCTCAAGTCACATCTCCCGTGTAAACAGCAAATGTATTATAAAAACATTATTTCCATCCAAGTGCAGCAGCATTAATTTTGGGAGCCTCGGCGCATTTAACAAGCAGGGATGAAAAGCTCTCCGCACAGGAGCGTGCCACCGAGAAAGTCGCTTTGCTCCCAGGGAGTGAAGCCGATGCCGGGAGAGAGGGAAGAGTTTGCTGGGGACAGCTGAGAACCAGGAATGCACAAACTTGGCTCCGCTTTCCTTATCCCAGCCTGATCCCGATGGCATCTCCTGCAGGGGAGGCGACCTCGGCATCGGGAAGAGGTTGGGGGAGGAAGGCAGCACTTTGAATGCTCATATGATTTCTGTTCCCACCTTTCCCAGCCTCATGGTTTGTCTCACCTGTGCTCATGGGAAGTAAAACAGAGGATGCCCGGGGCCGTGCTACCACTCCTTTAACACTTACTACACAGCCAAGCACCCATATCGACCGGGAGCCCCCCATTTTAACCCATTCCCCCCAACACCAGCATTACTTCCCATGAGTTCAGGGAGGGCCGGTATGGGATGTGACGGCGTAAATCACAACTCAGATCGCAACCAAAAGTTTAGGAGCCCCCGCCGGGTCACCAAGCTGCCGAAGGCCATGTCTCCCAAACCACCTCCAAGTCACCTCCCCCATTAGGAGACTGTTTTCTCCCCCTCCAACCCCCTCTTTCGCTGCTTCGGATGCTAAAACTCCACACCACTGGGCTCGGAGTAGTCCTTAAAATAAAGCAATTAACTTATTTCCAGGCTCCAGCGAGCGATCGTGACAGCCTCCCCCCGGCAGAAAGTGGGAGCCGTGGTCCCTGACCCCCGGCCAACACAAAAGAGGCAGCCCCAGCACAATGCCTGCTGTCAGCAACTGAATTATTTTTATACAGGAATTTTTATCTCTATGGCACAAACAAGTACGTGTCTGTGCTGACTTGTTAAGCAATCCACTTGTATGTAGAATAAGGTTTCTTTTCCCCTCGCTACCAGTCACACAGCTCCTAAGATCAGAAGAAATACGTACTCTTTGAAGCTCCTCAAATGTTTTAGTTAAAAGGACAGCAGTTGTTTTCAAAGATCCAAGAGTATCTTTATCAGGATTTAATTTTTCCTTATTGATTTTCTTTCTAACGTAACACAAATTTAACACAGGACAGTTTATAGTTTATTACAAAATAATACAGCCTCTAAATAATCTTTCAGCAGGTAATACTCTCTTTTTCCCCAATGGATCCCGCTGTGCTTTACCTCCTCAAAGAGAACAAGGCTCTCCTGGCTCCCCAACTGCCGACTCCCTCTGCACAACCACTGTTTCCTAAACATGAAAATGAGCGCTGATGACAGAGAGAATCCAGGGAAAAGCCGGAAAAGCCCCTGGCCGCCCTCATGCAGGGAACGCTCCGTGCGCTCGCAATGCCCTGGCTCAAGCACGACACATCCCCTTGCTCCATGAAGAATAAACTCAGTGGCTAAAAGGCACCGAAGCCCAGATGATGCACGCACTGTCCGAGAACACCCAGCTGTGATGCTGTAGCAAAGTAATGCCGGGTGACAAATTAATTGCTGTGAATTTGAGGGGAGGGCGAGGGGAACATCTTTATTTTTGCATTTTGTATTTGGCTGCCTGCTAAATCAATTAGGCAAAAAGCAATGAATGCAAAATTACAACTCCTCGCTTCCCAAGGAGCGAGGAACTGTCGTGCATGTTTATTCTAAAGGGTAATGGCTGTAGTAACAGTAATAATAATAACAACAATAATAATAATATCCACAACAATAACAGCACTGAAGGCAAGGCTCTTCTTCACGCCTTTGTTGTTCAGCTGTAATTCCATTGTTTATTTAGGCAGAGGTTTTTCTATCTGAAGCTAAGATCAAATTGTAGGTGTAATTGTGCAGCACTTACGCAAAGCAGAGGGAGGATGGAAGCACAAAGTCCTCGGGTTTGACTGACCGGAGCTTCTCAGGTCTCCCTCATTCCCATGTGGATGCAGCACCCACTGAAGTGGCTGCAGACCTCAACGCCTACCTGGAAAGGCAGAGTTGAAGCAGGGCTTCTCCTCACCAGCTATTTCATAGGGACAACAATCCTTATTTCCTTGATGGCAATGCTGTGATTGGGATTTTGCTCCTTACTCCGGTCTTGGTGTTTCAGCTATTCAGCGTGAAACAAAACACCTCGAGCCGAGCTCCGTACCCCATCAAATAGGGGCAAATAGTGGGGTTTTTGGAACAGCAACCTCTCCAGGTAAGAAGTTCCAGCCGGATTCAGGCAAGAGGTCTCCAGGGAGGAGCAGGGAGCAGGAACACTTCGGTGCTCTGTCTGCAAACCCCAAACTGAGCAGCTTTGTTTTTGGCAGCCGATTCGTTTCAAGTGTTTTGTCTCAGGAAACGTATGTATTTTTCTTTGTGCATTCTGTGGATTTACTACAACCGCTCCTGACAGCTGTTGATTCAGTTAAATGAGCACATTATTAAAAACCCTCCAACACAGCCACGCTGAGAAACAGACACCTTGGGATAAGGAGCGGAAGAGCAGAATACAGAAGAAGATGCAAATGGAATGGGAAGAGAACGCACAGAACGTGGGCTGTGCCTGAAGATAGGGGGCAAAGGGGGCTCCAGCCCATTTGTGGTGACCCCTGTTTTAGACCCAGATACTAAAATAGAGTAAAAAGCAGAGCAAACGATCCCAAGTATAAGAAATAAATGTTTGTTTGGAAAATACTTGGAAAAATCGCATCCTCACCAGGCCCGCGCTAATGGGCTTCAAATAAATGTGCGCTATGCCCCATACTTTGTTTTGTTCCCTCAGTTTTGCAGAGGAAGAACACCTATCCGGGAGGAGCAGGGAAAGAAGTGGATGTTTTCATTTTGCTGTAGATCAAAGGCAAACAAGAACGCAAACTGTGGCATATTGAGTGGTTTTTTCTAGCGCTGTCACTCACGCGAGGCTATCGAAGTTTTATACAATTCCCCAGCCCCGCTGCATATTAAGCTGGCTGTGTACAGCTTCATTACAGCGTGGTGGGGAGGAAACATTAATATTCCTGTGTTGCATCTGACAGGACATTTACATGCGCCCATCTGAGCTCACACCTGAGAGCTGCTCCAAGGTACAGTAGCTGTGCTCCCATTGTAAAGGCAAATGAAGAACACAAATTCCCTGCTGGGATCAGGGCTGACCTCACCACACCTCGCACCGCAAACCTTTCCCTTGCCAACCCGAGGCAATGCCACCTCCGAATGAAGAATGAGCCAGGGAGCAGCCACCGAATTACCAGCCCTCGTGGAAGATGCTCCCCTGCAATCTCTTAGAGATGCAGAGCGAGTGCAGGTGGCCACTAAAGGTTGGGAAACAAACTCGCTGAACCCCATGCGGGATGCGTCGCATACTAAACCTGATTAGGAGGATGGGGACGATGTTTATGGGCTTCAAAACGGGTTTGGCATTAACACAGGTGGGTCTGAATAATGGCAGTGCTTGGTCTGAACATCCACCAGGGTCTGCAGTTGCTGGTCCAGCTCCTGCAAGCATTGACGTGCGCCAAGCGCTGTTTGGTCCATGTCTGGTGGGACAAAGCACAGGATGGGGCCCTGAAGAGCAAAGTGTTTCATGGAAATTCATTATGATATGGAAAATGGCTCATCCCAACTGCTCAGGTGGTTTGTGGGGACATTAATGTGCCTGTTGTGCTTAAAGGTATGTAATAAATCACAGCGCTGCATGCACAGGTATCAACCATCGTGAGCCCAAACCTGCTTCTGCCCGATGTGCCCGTGAGGCAGACTGGAGCTACTGCATTTGTACAGAGTAAGGTGAAATATGTTCATTAAACCCAGGGAGGGGAAAAAAAACCAACCAATGGTTAATTTTAGGGCCATGCTACCAGTAGGAATATACATATATATATAGGTCTTGATGTATTAAAATATACGAGTTCGGTGTATTTTATGAACTTGTGCAATATCCCAAAGCTGACACATAAAATAGAGCCCTCCTGGATGGAAGCTGCATTCAGGCTGAGAAGACAAACCCCCCTTAGCTCACAACATCCCTGGCAGCACCACGACCCAACCAAAACCCCAACAAGCAGAAAGGTAACGGGAGATCCTCAGTGACAGCTTAAAAAAGAAACCCAAAAAAGCCCAGTGGCAACGTGCCAGGCCGTGTCCAGCCTGATGCTAAATGCCTTTTATTGCACAAAGCTGATCCTATTGGATGCAAAAACAGACGGAAGCTTGAAGGGAATTCTGTCCCAAAAAACGCCCATAATGAGGATGCGCGCCGTCAAACAACTGGAGGCTGAACTCTCATTGCCCAACGCTGCCTCACAACCCTCTTTACTATTTGGATGCAATAAGAAAGAGCTCGTGGGCTGAGGGCTGCATATACAAGACAGGGTGATGCTAATAGGCCTCTTCCTCTTTAAAAGAGGCATTACCAGATGATGAGAATGTTTAGGGAAGACTTTACTTCTCCCACCGGCTTAATTAGAAGGTGCTTAATTCACTCCCTGCCTCAGTTTCCATCACCCAGCATTGGTCGTGGGGACTTGCCGCACAGAGCCTTATGTCTCTTCGCAAAGCTTTCAGCACGTGATGCTAACGTGCCCCTCTGGAGATCGATACGAAGCTTAACGCGTGCCAGGACAACCACAAGCATTTTGGATGCAGCGATGCTTCTGCCCATGGTGAGCTCCACAATTAAAACGTCCCGTACAATAGGAGAAAGAATGCAAAGCAGATTGCTCATCCCCTAAACCAGAAGATCTGATTTGGAGGAAACAAAGTAAAGCAGGAATATTCAAGGCACCGCAACGCTTGGACGTTCCCCGAGAGCAGAGGAAAACTTTCTACCCTGGCTCTGAGCTTCGAGTGGACTCGTATTTGTGCTTCCAATAAAGAGGCATTTTTACGCTAACTGGCTACAGCAGCAGGGAATAGGAAAGCTAACACAATCTCTGCCTCGTACAGAGGATGGTACCAGTGTCACGTGCTTGCTCCTCCAAAAAATGCTATTTATAACAGGCAAAGAGACTCCACTGGCTTCTCCCTGTGTCCCCACACGAGCAGCATCGGAGCAACTTTGGGATCCCCAACATCTTCCCCACTTTTCCCTTCCCGGAGAAGTGAATTTCACCGCGGCGCAGGCCACCGCCTTTAATTAAGCTTTCAAAAGTCTTCTGACAATGCCAACAATTGCAAGACACTTCGAGAGCTCAATCATGCAATCATCGTGACACTTCTATTTACAATTTGTCTTAGAAAGAGCTGCTCTGACATTGTACTGCGACAAAACAGCCGAGCCGCCGGTTCACAACCTTTCCCTGCCTTATTTACAAATAGACGGGGCTCCCAATCTCAGCACCCACACTATTCCTCTTGCCTGCGAGGGTTTTACCCAGCCTGTGCTCTCTGTTCCTTTGTATGGGGAAAGCAAGCAGGATTTGACTTCAAAATATTGCCATATTCCTCTTCCGCCCCCCCCTTATTTTAAGCTTTCATCTTATTGTCCAGATGCAGCGCTAACTCTTCAATAGACACCAACAATTTGTTGTCTCCGCAACAAAACCAAACGATAAGGAATCGCAGTTTACAACCTCCAGAATCCTAACGGCAAGTGCTAACAGCCCAAGACAAATTCAGCTCAGAGGCATTACCTCCTGAGAACTGCAATAATCAAATCAATGCCCAAAACCTAGTACAAAATCACATCCACCCTGCCCTGGCTACCGCAGGCAGAGGATGTTCTGACGTTGTTTTCCCACGTATTCTATTTGAATGCCACAAGCAGCTGGAGAATAAAGGATTCAAGCAGTAAAAATGACCTCCTCCTCCTCCCCTCTTTGTACAGTAAATACGGCATCTGCGGATGCATACTCGGCGTTATGAAGGGGAATACGCAGCAGCACTCCAAAGTGTTCCTCCAACTGCATCCAAGAAGCATTTCAGCTCCTTCCTGACCCAAAACAAACCCCCTCCGACAGCCTTTCATTAATTCCCTCGGATTTATACATTCAACAAACTGCTAAAACCTGCGACCGGGCACACAATAAACAATTCTGCAGCCTTTTCAATAAGTGAGCAGCAATTTTACACGCGCTGATCTCCAGATCCTTCACTTAATATTTCCCCCTCCTGTAAAATACGAGAGCGGGTAACTCAAGCCTTGCCGCTGCACTCACTGCAAATCACAGGCTGCCGGTATCTGGTGGTGAGGCTTTGACATACATATTGATGAGAGCTGCCTCGTTGGACCCACACCACATCTCCTATTAATTTCCAGTTCAATTTATGACATTTCAGCTCTCGCGCTGGATCAGCATCACTCAAGGTTTTACAGCAACGCGCAGGCTGACACCCACATGGAAGAGGCAGGGATGCATTCCTGCGCCGATGATCTCCCAGCTACTGCACAGGTTGCACACACACACACACACATATGGAAGCTCTCCGGCTCATCCCAGTCTCTGGAAAACTGTGGGGATAAAGAGCAGCCCATCGCTGGTTTAAACAGACAGCATTTATGCCTCCTTCCTTGTCTTTAGGTGAGCTGACCCTTAAGCACTGCTTGTATTTAGACGGTGTTTTAGTGAGACACACCAACTTACTGACTACACAGCTGCACCCACAGCAGCTCTGTGTCCAGTGCTAACCCACAGCACTTCTTTCAGCCTAACAACTGACTTGGGGGTGTTTTTACAATGCTACCAGATGTGTATTTTCAGGTCTCTTACAAGAAAGAATCAGTCCCATCAAGTCCCGTATATTTTCCTAAAGGCAGCCTCTGTCCTCTACGGTTTTTAATTACTCCTATCTATCTTTTTGCATTTTGCATTCTTGCACAGAAATCAGATATAAAAGACCAAAGCTGGAAGAGCCTGAGGTTCACCACAGGGGCCTTCCAGAAACCTGAACTCCACAGCTCAAATCCCAGACTCACGCTGGGCCTATTACAGCGAGACCCCCCAAACTCCCAGCTACAGGCAAGGGGTCACTCCAGCTATCACCGTGCTTCTCAGCGAGCTCAACTCATCCAAGTGAAAAGGGAGATGAAAACACGAAGGAGAGGGACAGTGCAATCCCACATAACTCCTAGTGTTCCTTCCCATTGCATGTCCCACTGCCGGGAACAACCAGGGGACCCCAGTGCTCACGAGCTCTATCCCAAGAGGAGTGGTGCCAAAGACCTGCACTCTTGGACATCCCATCCATAGGCGCACTGGGTACCACCACATAGAAAACTCAGGGTGGGAGATGCCTGGACAACACAGCTCCATCTCTACTCACAACAGCACTCGTGTGCACCGCGGGCCTCCCTGCACATCACCTGCAGAGCAAAGCCCATCCCCACATGCAACAGCAAGCAGGATGAGGCCGCTGTGCACCTCTACATACCCATTGCTCACCGAACCATTAAAGTCCGTTAAAACCACAGCCTCTTCTGAACTAACAGCACCACAGCACCAAACCCTTCTCCCTTCACATCACCAAAGGGTGATTTGGCCCAGCCTCATGTGCCAAGCACCACCAGAGCAACAGAGTTTCGCATCCCTGCAGCCGAGGGACCGCTCCGGGACCACGGGAGGAGAGGGTGCTTCATTCCTGCTTGACAGACACTGTGTTTTGTCTGCTCAGCGGAGCGGCGCCGTGCGTAAATACAGCGTTACATCACGCTGCTGCTCCTCCATATTTGGTGATTTAGTATGGCTCCAGAGCTCGGAACACTACAAATCCCTTCCGCCAGGATCCCGCTTCATTAATCATGCCCTGCGCCTCGGCTCTCGCCTTCCGTCAGACCTGGCTGGGATGGGCAATAGAAGGGATTCTTGGGGTTGTTTTTTTAAGTCTCATTCAAAATGTGGCTCAGTAGTAGCTGAGCTTCTGTTTCCTCTTAAACATGCACTCAAAGCAGTACCCATCACCCCGCAGAACTAGTATATACTCATTCGCATGACGTACGCGTGTGCGCACACATGGCTTTGCATACATACATGTGCATATACACAGATGCATATCTGCTGCCACCACAAAGCCTCCAGAGCTGCATCTCTCCCAACATGATTTGATGCCCAGTTCGGAGGCCAGGGAGGCTTCGGGAGCATCACACTGAAACCTCCCCTCGCCTACTGCCCAATTATGGTTTAACTCTGCGGCCAAAGCAAGCCCAAGACAAGCTGCAGGACATCATGTGATGATGATGCACCGTGCCTCTGACAACCCTCAGCGGTCCTGTGGGCTCCCCAAAGGCAGGGACCGGCCATGCCACATCCCAGACCTCACTGGGAAGGGGAGTTTGAGACTGGAAGGGGTGTTTGTTGGTGTGGATACGCTGCGGTCTCGCCTCTTTCACCCGGTAGCAGTGGCGCGGTCTGAAGTGATTTGCAACGCTCGCTGCGAACGGGCAGGACTGTTGTTTACTAGCAGGGTTCTCAAAGCAGAGCGTGTCCTGTTACACTGCCAGGGCCCTGGGGTTTTCTTTCACGTAGAACGCCCTGGGTTTTTTTAACCTCCCATGTGAAAATACCTGCGTGGTGAAACAGCTCTCAGGTTTAAAGAAAAGGACTAAAACTCACGCCAAGAAATCGAATTATTTACCCTTTTTGTTGCTGCTGCTGTCGTTATTTTTTAGATTACATTTCACATCGTTCTGTTGCACAAACCAGAGCTGTGCCTCGGACACTTGTACGGCTGACATGTGGTTGTGTAAACCGCAAACAAAATCAAGATACATCTGTCAAAACCACATCAGAGACAAGGGAGAGCACGGCGAAGCATTTATCATCGGGCTGAGGAGGCAGGCTGCAGAGAGCAGCCTTTCCTGTCAAACCAACCTTTTGAAATATCCAACATGCCCTTAAACTTTCCGAATAAGCATGTCTGTGCGCTTCAGCAACTGCCCTCTCTACTCTGGCCTGGCCAGTCGAAAATGGCATCTTAAAGTCAAGGTCGGTGGTGTCACTTTGCCATGGGGCTGTGTTTAATTACAGTCCATACGCTGCTGACAGCCAATATGGAACCAAAGGCTGGCTGATGCTCGGTTAACTCTTTCAACCCCTGCCTTTGCCAAAGGCTCGGAAGCTCCTCGCTGGATGGCACAGCCGGCTCCGAAACCTCCTCCCCGGCAGGCGAGACACCGGGAGACAGTGACTACAATACAGGTACATCACGAGAGCAGCCTCAAACAATGCCACTAGAACCACCGGCTGGCACGGCACGTGCCTGTTGCTCCTGCCTCTGCGCAGGCACTAGGGAATACCGGCTCCCCACTAACCCAAAGGCAGGGTATTTAACACGTCGAACAGAACAGAGAGACAGACACCGGCAGTTTTACAACTGCGAACAACGCTTAACGCTGGCAACTGAAACGGAAACGAACTCGCAAACGCTTCTGCTTGCTTTAATTTACCTGCTATATGTTCCTGTTTAGGGCAAATTCCTCTAGATGACGTTGATAAACAATCGTCATCCTCTGGCGTAACCTGGATGCCAACCTCCACGGGATTGGATGCTTTTTTCAGCTCACTTGGTGAGGGTGAAGGTGGCTTATCCACAGCCTTCTCTAAGCAGAGACTGCCATTGCATTGTTTCCGTTTGTGCTCAATAAAAACAAGAATGTCCCCCAACGGAAAGTTCATCTGACACTGGCCACAAGTGAGGAGGTCGTGGTCCCCTTCCGGAGCTCCCAATGTGCCATGTTCAGGTTCGTCATCAGTGAGAATGGCTTCAAGAGGTTCGGCTGCAGTTTGAGAAACAAAAGGAGAATCATTAGAGCTCTCGAGGGGAAAAAGGCACCGAGCCCCTTCCTTCTCCATGAATATTACACCCTGCTCACCACCTCCATCTCCCAGCTAAACCCATGCAACACAGCCATTAGCACGGCAGCGGGGAGGTGGATTCAGCGGATACGGGGAAGAGGTTTTGCAGCTGTAGCAGGCACAACTCAGGGAGCCAGCACTGCTTCTGCCTCTGAACAAGGACAAATCTGGCTCGATCGAACGATTGGGTGCCCAGATTAAACGAAGAGGCTGCAAGAATACACTGCAAAACTCTCGTGGCACTACACGGAGACAAGAACACGGCGCTTTATTGCTGGGTGTGTTATGTATGTATATGAATTCCATGCTCAAAGCACTGCACGCACTCTCACGGGTGTGTGTTTTCCACCAGCCTAGACCCACTCTGTAAAACCCAGCAGCCTGACCTACATGGGCGCAGACAAAAGGTGTTCTAACACACAGATATCACATACTCCTGACACAGGCCGTGCAAGCAGCACGTGTGTTGGTGTGTGTAAGAGAAAGGAGAGGGAGAGCCACACGCCGGCACCAACACACGGGGAACACGCAGCCCCTGTAACGCACGTGCCTACGTTATACGTAGGTATTAGTGCCGCCATCCCTCCAACAGCCCCTCTGCAGCTTCCAAATGTAAGATCCCAAAAGCCAGGAGTTATCTACAGGGGGGGGTAGGGGGGTGGGTAAGGAAGGGATGACACAAATAAATACAGAATAGATGGATGGCAGAAACCAGAGTGATAAAAAGCAAGTGCAGCAGAAGCACCTGCGGGGCAGGGGGAGGCACCTCGCACTCCTCAGCTGCTCCCCAAATGAATACCAAATTCACCACCAAGTCCACCTAAAGCTATTGTCCAGGTGTGATATTTTTTGGACTTAAGAAGGCAATTTGCAGGTTTTTGCCTTTTTTTCATGCTGAAATAAAGGAATGTTTAAATCCTCTCAGTACCGGTGGCCTTCAACATCTGAAAATGAGCGTGGCCAAGCGTCTGTCTCATTTCCTCGCAGCAGCACGAAGGCCCGTCTCTAAACTCGAAATACCTTTGCCTAACGTTGTCAAAGTTGACAGCTTTCCTGAATGAGCTCCAAAAAGCTTCATTACGAAGCCGTTTCTGCTCACGGGATCGGCAGTGGATGCTCTAAGGAGGCAGACGCGGCTCTTTTCTGTTGGGTTATTAAATTTGGGGGGTTAAGTTTGCAGAGAAACACATTGGAAATCTGAGCGCAGTCTCCATCCCTATTGCTTTCCATGAGGGAAAAAATCCCAGGTACTAGCAGCGTGTTGGTGTTGCTGTCTCTGTGCAATACCACACGTTAACAGCAATGAGCAGAGGGAGAGGGGACTACAAATCCAACCCACCTCAAAACACTGCCAGGTAACGGCGAGTGAGCCGGAATGCACCTCCTAAACAGTTAATCAGCCTGACCTTCTTTAGCTGGCTGCCAATCTCCCATTTAATGAACTTAAAGCCACAGAGAATCAAAAAATAGATTTTAATTTGACTGTGCGATATTGGAACTGATTTTGATAAAGTGCAAAAAATCCACTGAACTCAGGTTAAATTTATTCCAACCCTTCCTCGGCTCAATATTGAGGAGGAAGATCTGGAGTAGCTCCCAGTTGTGCCGTGTAAAATAATACTGAAAGAGCACGCTACCTCGCCGTACCTCAGCCCCAAGTAGGACACGGGGATCCGAGCCCATCATTCCTCGCCTCTAGTACTACTTCCAATTTAACGTAAGGTCAACCACAGGAATATGAAGGTTACACTCGTATTAATAAAAACAATGTCTCCATCGCCGGGGTTTTCTTCTCTGAACTCAGCTGAGCGACAAGGGGAAGAGGCACACATTTCGGGAAGCCGGGAGAGGAGCAGGGTGTTCTTTGTGGGATTCGCCGGGCACGGCGTTTTTCCTCCTTGCGTTCGGAGCGAGGGAGGGAAAACGATTGCAAAGGACTTAATTCCAGCCGTAGCTCGCTGCACGCCGGCAGACAAAAGGTATTTTGCACAAGGCAACTTCCAGCTCCACCAACTCTCCGCAGCACAAGGAATAACCCGGATTCCCCTTACCACTGGCTTAGCGAGGAGCTCTGCATAATCATGACTCAATTATAATGTTTTCCCGCGGCCTGATTTCTTCCTGACGCTGTCAGTGTTATTTAGCAGGGGAAGGTAACCCGCTGCTTCGACACCAGGCAGTTAAAAGTAAAGAGCTAAAACCAAAACAGGACTTTATGCTTAAAGTCTGCACCGACGGGGCTGATTTACAATCAGAACCAGGAAACGGAGCGGTAATTCCGAGGCTGCTGATTACACCTCCACATTTCACCTAATTAATTTTATAGGAGGCAAAGTTCTTGGAAACAACAAGACGATCAAATGTACAGATAGAAAAGCTGTAACCTCAACGTTTTCTCTGCTCTTAACCTAAATTATTGCTAATTAACAAGAATTATATATACTAACGTCTGGGAAAAAGACGGCTGGCACCGTGCTAAACACTTGGCTCTTAATGCAAACACACACACCCCCCCAAAAACAAAATGATGGTTTTATTATTACTGCTACTTTTATAACAAAATATAACATTTGGAATGCCGGGATACAATTCACCGGGTCTCAACAGTGAGACTGCTTGAATTCTGGGGCAATCACAATTCCCTGCCTGGGTCCCTAATAACCGTCCCTATTTTTCATGCAAAATGCCCTTTTTTTCCCCACCAATGTGTCTGTTCAGCTTCTTCTTCCTCAGTCACCCAAACAACCGTTTCCCTGGCAAAAGCGGGATGGATTTGGGAGTGTCAGGAGAAAGGAGGTACAAGGGGGGATGGAGTAAAGGGAGGGGGGATACCACGGTACCATGCGGGGAAATGCCCCGGCAGCGCATCTGCGCTGCCGGGGCATTTCCCCGCATGGTACAGTGGGAAGGATGGAGAAGAAGCTGTTTAATCCCAAGTTTGTGTCCTGGCATCGTGCTAGCCAAGCAAAAAAGGGGACCTGGGGGTACAATAGGAACCACCAACACGTTATGGAGCGGGGATGAAGACCCGAAGAGGGGGGACCACAAGCATCACCGGAGCAAGCAAACTCCGCGCAAAATTAAGAACAAAGACAATTACTAGAGTAGGAAAT
>WYDI02024285.1:832-17816 GCA_009867235.2 Psittacus erithacus
AGCCTTCTCTTCTCCAGGCTGAACAGCCCCAACTTTCTCAGTCTGTCTTCATACGGGAGGTGCTCCAGTCCCCTGATATCCTCGTGGCCCTGCTCTGCACTTGTTCCAACAGTTCCATGTCCTTTTTATGCTGAGGACACCAGAACTATACAGAGTGCTCCATGTGAGGTCACATGAGAGCAGAGTAGAGGGGCAGGATCACCTCCTTCAAAATGACTAGTAAAATATACTCATGGTTCTTATGTAGATGTGGCATGATGTGTACATTATAGCATACTATGCTTTTTCAGGTAACGTAGAAGGAATGCTTTTGCAGATGTAGTTTCTGTGGTGCTGCAGAAGACTAAGGATTTAATTTTGTCCTCTTTCTAACCCAAGTGAATTAAACTTGTGAGAAAGAAGGAGGTACATAATAGGGCTCTCTTAGACAGGTCTTGGCAGGAAGGTATAGTGGCCTTTGAAACTTCAGGAGGTATTCTCTGATTCCTTAAAAACTGCAGTTGTGTGGTTTTTAAAATAAGTTATATAATACAGTTTCTGTGACATAAATAAGCTTGTTTGCTTTTTGCCTCTGAATAAATAATACATTCCCAATCTTACATTTCCTGTAACAAAGTGAAATGTGAATAGCAATAAGAAGTCCCAAACATTTTGATCCTTTTTTATTTTTTCTTGGCTGCCTTAGTAGTTACTTGATGCTCAGAGACTAGTACCAAGTGGAATTGAACACCTGCAGCTCTCACTTTGAGTTATGCTGTATATTGAAGATGAAGGGAATTGCAGGTGGTCTGTATTTCCCAGAACTTATCCCACGTGCCATTGCCTATCTGGAAGGACTTACTGTTCAAGCAATTTCATACTGAGCTTTTTGTTGCTGGATGTACTTAAGGCTTTGAATATATGTCAGTTTATGCCTATTCTGGGTTTTATTTCCACCCATCCCCCACCCCCAATATGTTGATTTCTCTCATCTTGGAAGTTCTTGGGATGGTTTAAGATTATTTATATAAAAAGATCTCATGTTGGGATGTTCTGCAACATCTTTGCAGGGAATGATTATTTGCTAGCCATCAGTTTTATTCTGTCTGTATCACCTCTTCTTTCCTGTCACCTGACTACTGCTCTTGCCCATGATTCTAGATTTCTACATGAATAATTGGCATATTTTTCAGGGTGGGGAAATAGTGTTGTTATTCCTTGCACGTCTGTGAAAGGAATTGATTTTGCATTTGATTTTGATTCTTGGGAGAATAGTGATACCTACAGTCTCATTATTGTAAATTTGTTATTAATAGCAACAGCAGAGAATAAAAAGCATTTTGGTTAATGCTTTCTGTATCTGAATTCCATCTTAGATCTGGATAGTCCTTTCTCATTTTCTCAGAATCATTTTCTGTTAGATTCAGTTGAGCCAGACATTCTTTCTAACTTTTTCAGCTTCAAGAAAAAAATCAGCTAGTTTTGCCATTTAAGAATTCTGGCCTTTCACTGGAACCTTTGCCTGTGTATGGGCCCAAAGCATGTTATTTCAACCATGCAGTGTAAATGCTGAGCTACCATAGTATAAGAGCAGAAACAGGGCATGTGGGCTTCGGTGCATAATTTGGATACCTGTATTATTAACAAATAAATTGTGTGATCTTTCACATGTTGCTGAAGGAGTAAGTTCCAACAGTTGAACTGAACTTCAGTTCAAAAATCATCACATAAGAAATTATGGGTAAGTTATGGGGGAAGGGAAAGTGGAAAATAGTACAATATTGAATTTCTAATTAATCATGATCAAATAAAATGTTTCCTGTGCATATCAAGGGAGAATATAGCCCTACAAGATCATTACACATCAGAAAATATGGAATGGATGTTTTGCAGGCCAATGCTAGCAGATGTTGGTAGAAGGAGAGAAGGCGGGACGGTCCTTTTAGATCATTCCAGCCCTCCAGCTGGCACAAGTGAAACTATATGTGTCGCTATTTAAACAAAATAAACTACCCATAAATTACTTAACTTCTAAAACTCTTTTCAAACAATTAATGAATTCCACAGTTCCCTTTTTGAGAACTTAATTCTTGAATGTTTATAAAATCAGATGAAAAGCCAGATAGAAGTACAGGTTCTAGCTTTGAATTTTTTTCCACATCTGTGGTGGTGACCCTATCACCATGTTGCATTTGATCCTCTTTTCTACAGTGTATACCAGAAGCAGCTCAGAGGAGTTATACAGTTGTACAAGTGCTAAATGTCATTAGCCTGAGAATCACACTCTGGACATTACAGACTCTTTTGCAAGTGTACATTTAACTAAGGGTACACTGGAACAATATTTCATAGTTAAGTTTCCGTGTCTTTGGTTTGGTATCACTGAGAAGTCATCTATCAAGTTTGCATCTCAGGGCCTTTTTCATGTGTTTTATAACGTATTAGACCAGAATGTAAATCGTCTATAGTTGTGTTTAACTGAATATATTTAAATCTGTTAGAATTCTTTTGAATTTTTTCACTTTCTTCTTATACCAGATCATTATGAAAAAACAGAAATCTCTAGTCCATATGTAATATGTACCATTTCTGACAAATACAGATTGTCTGTACACAACATAGTCACATACCACATTTTCTGGTTTGCCTTTTTAAAATCCCCTTAATTATTTACAACAAGATAAATCATTTAACATTTTAAATTTTAATTATCTGCAGAAATCAGCACTTAGTATTCTCTGCCAAACTTTTAAACTGCGCAAATTCTGAATTTCTTCTAAATAGATTTCAATTAGGCTTCTTGCTGGTTTTTGCTGGGGAATAATTGGAAGTATAAAAGATCCACTTTAATCACCATCCCCTTCTCCAAAAAGGGACAAGATTACATACCCAGCAGCCTTTGAATTTTTTATATGCCTTCAGAAGTTTTCAAATATTTATTTTAATGATTGTTAAGAATTTATTATGATGCATTAATTGTGTAATCTGTAAGTTATTAAATAATCAGTTCAACATATTAATCTTTCACATTATTGTTGTTAATGCTATATTTAGGAATGAAGCCTTAATTAAATTATTCCTTTAAGGATTTTTCTAAAAGAAAGTAGTATGTATATTTGTCAAGGTGCATATTTGATCTGCAGGGAAATGATTGCAAGCAAAGTTTTGATATAGCATATGCTGAACTTGAATTAAAAAGATTTTGGTTATGTAGAGTTCAAATTACCTTTGACATATTTTTGCAGGTTAGTTACAAATTCTCGACTAAACATAGAGCTCTTCTTTATCGTGGAGCCTAACATCAGATTTTAATCATATTTTGTACCCACAGGGTTTTAGGTTTCCAACAGGCCACCTGTCTCAGACATTAAAAAATTCACAGGACAGATGGGAAGGTGAAAGTAGTTGTCCTTGGATAAAGAAATTTTTACACTGCAGGAACAGTCACAGTCAAGGCTGGCCAATATATCACACATATACCCCTTTCTTCTACCATTGCTGTATCATGATTGCAAATTTCCCTTTAGTAGTATAAATACAGAATTCATCACTTATCCTTTTTTCAATAGCATGATTTGCAAAACCTGTCTCTTTTCCATGTGATCTATGAATCACTGAGGGATAACATGACATGCATAGTACTTCAGCAAATATAGTGTTTCTTGTACACATACCCGAGCTCCTAGAATTCCTATGATCTTTATTAATGATGTGAGCGTATGACTATTCATTTGTGCAGACCTCTGGCACTGGTTTGAGAGGTGTGCTGTATTTTAATATGAGAAATGTACCAACCTAGAGAAAAGTGGTTATTAGAAAGAAGCATAAAATGGTGATGCTTCCTCCCATGTATTGTCACTGTTTCCAGCAGATATAATAGTTTTTAAATATCACTGGCTAGTACAATGTTGTGGACCAACTCACAATATTATATAGCAAAGTCTTGGCAGTGTTTTAAAGTGCAAGGGACAAATTCTGACCTCAGGTGTTGTCGTGGTTTAAGCTTAGTCGTAAATTAGAAAACCACATAGCCTGCTCGTTCCCCTCCTCCCCTCCCCCCAGCTTTCCTCCCTCCTTTCTGCTCCCAGAGGGATGGGGAGGAGAATGGAAAGAATGTAACTCCCACAGATTGAGATAAGAACAGTCCAGTAGTGAAGGTATAACACAAACCACTGCTGCTACCACCAACAATAATAATGATAAGGGAAATAACAAAGGAAGAGAATACAGTCGCTCACCACCCTCTGACCGAGCAGAGAGCTAGCCCTTCTGGGTAGCTCCCAATTTACATCCTGGGCATGACATGCTGTGGTATGGAATACCTCTTCGGCTAGTTTGGATCAGGTGTCCTGTCTCTGCTTCCTCCCTGCTTCCCTTCCTCCCTGGCAGAGCATGAGGCTCAGAACGTCCTTGGTCAGTCTAAACATTACTAAGCAGCAGCTAGAAACATCGGTGTTATTAGCACTGTTCCCAGACCAAAAGTCAAAAACACAGCACTGCACCAGCTACTAAGAAGGAGAAAAATGACTGCTACTGCTGAACCCAGGGCAGGTGTATGTATCCAGTTTTCATTAACCCAGCTATTTAAAAGCCAGCAAATCAATTGGAATGATCAATTTGCTATGTTTGTGATGAAGGAGAGAGCAAGCCAAAGAGCAGGCTCTTCTGTGTTTGGCTTCTGTGAAGGTCCCCTTCTGCTCTGGGCTCTTTCTACTCTTCCCTGACACTAAAGAAGGGAAAACATTAATGGCAGTATATACTGTTCAACAGCTGTTGAGTGTGCACAGGTTCAATAGCAAGCATTAAACCTATGAGGTTTCATCTGACCTACATGACAGAGGGGTGCTATCATGTTGCCTGCGAAAACGTCTGCACAAGTGCCCCGAAACTGGTACCTAGGCTGTGGCACTAGGAAAGCTGGGTTTCCCTGCCTAGTGATTTGGAGTTTCCCCTGCCTGCTTTCCAAGGATATGCCCTGTTCACTAAGTAGGGAGGTTGTGTGTGTCTGCATGTTCTTTCTAGCCCAATTTATGCTGATTCTTTCGTACAGAGTGCAGAAAGGATTAAGTGTCCACCCACTCTGAAAAGGGGGATGCTGATGGTTAACGTGGGCCCTTAGGGTTTGATCTGTCAAGTAGAGGAGGACATTGAACCTGCTATATCAATTCTTCGTGACTGTTCTAACCAATAAGCCTCTGCATGAATAGAAGCACATGCTCTCTTCTAGCATCTGGTTTTGAATAAAGTCATAACTGCAGTGGTATTTTGTGCAAAGCCTAGCCACAGTAATACGATTTAAGATGGATCTGAGGACATATCAGAGCAGGGTATGTTACTGGAGATAGATGTCAGGTGGCTGCATAATGGTTGTTCCCTTATCTTGCTTGGACAAGAGCGAGGATATTTCTGGCGTAACCAGAAACAGAATGGTAGAGGCCTGTGGAGCCTGTGGGAACTGAACAGTTTCCATTGTTCAGAAGCTCTCAAGATTTACATGGAGCTGAAGGAATGCAGTTCTGATTCTAGGTGCCTTCCAAATTGCCAGCTTTTTATGCCTCAATCCTATGGCACATATTAGTGCTTGCAAAGAGTATTACATGGAAAAAATCTATGTAAACCAGATAAGAGATACCTAGGTAGTTTTGCTTGTCACAGTAATGATGTGTCTTGGTCTAGGTCCTCTTTGTAGATATATGGATCCTCTTGAAAATGCTTTGATCTCTAATTGTATCTAAAAAACAGGATTGGAAAAGACTTGAGGTTGGGGAAAACAAGACAACAAAGGGTATGTACTTCTGAGGACACATCTTTGTTATCAGAAGTAATCATAATCTTACAAACCTGCTTGGCTCCGTCTTCAAATTGTGGATAATGCTTGACTTCAGCTCCATTGATATCTGGCCCAAACTGTTATACTGTTTGTGGGAAAGAGAACAGTATATGAGTAAACCCAACACAAGAAGATGGATGGCAAAGCACTAGTCCTCTTTATGAATATAAGTTTCCTTTTTAGTCACTGTGGTGTCAGTTAGTGTGTTTGGGATACATCTGGCTCATGAACAACCTTTACTTATTCATTGTTTACCTGTCAATTTCCCTGAAAGCTGGGGTTTGTTTTGGTGGTGGGGTTTTTTTGTGTGTGTGTGTTTTGGTTTTTGTTTGTTTGTTTGTGGTTTCTTATTTTTTATATATTTTTTCTCAGAAGCTTGGATGCATTTAATCTTCCATGACCAGGGCTCCCTGAGAGCTCTCTTGTGCTCTGAAATCTTAAAGAAAGTCTATTTTGAAAAATAATTTCAGCTGTGTGGACTACAATACATATATTTGTTCTTGTAGGGTTGCATATTTGCATAGAATGTAATCTTTTATTTCTTTTTTTCTCTCTTGCCTACTCTTCCTTCCATTCTGCTCCCCCCCATCTTTGTCCTTAATAAATACGCTTGTTTAGAAATAAGATGTGAAAGACAAGCATGCCTAATATTGAAGGACAGTATGCTTGTGCCTAATACATTACAGCAATTGTTCAAGAATAATTCATCTTACGTGAAGATTATTCCTGTAGGGCTGCCAAGGTCACAGGGACTTTAGATTATCAGTTGCATAAATGCTGCTTGTGTGTTTTGAAGGGGTAGCCTTAACATTTCATTTGCAGTTCTTTGAAACAATTTTTTGTGTTTATTTTCCTATATAAACATCCAATAATTTTTTTCTTTCATTTTTTTCTTCCTTATTTGTATTATTCTTATTGTGTCATAAAATTACTTCTAGACTACTTCCATTCCACTCTAGAGCACTGGTTCCCAGATGTGGAGTGCTGACCCCAGAGGGGGATTGTGAATGAAACCCTTGGTGCTTTACAGTGTATAGGTGTTCTACAACGTATATGTCAATCAATCTTGTACAGGAAATGTGAGATGTGAGGGAGGGTGTGAGCCTACCAGAACTGCAGGAGCACTCCTCTAATTCAGTGTTCTTAAAAGAAGCCGCTTTCATACATTTAAAGTAGAGGAGCCTTAAGTCTTAAGATTCAGGCATTTCAGAGGCATCACAGAAGCTTAAACCAGAAATAGGAAAAGTTTTGTCACACTGTGCCCTGCACCTCTCTTAGGTGAAAGGTAGTGTCACTAAAGATAAAGGGCAAGACCTTTGTTTTTTGTAAATCTAGGAGCCTATTTAGAGCTAAGTAATCGACAGCAGTTGAGAACTGGCCTATAAACCCTTTAAATATATTCACTTTTTCTTCCTTTGAAGCTGTTTCTTTTCCGTGGAATGTCTAGTATCTGTGCATTTTTGTAATGAACTTTGTGTTTAGCAACAAAATTAATTTCATTTGCTTTGTTTTAGAAAACAAATTTGCTGTGGACTGCCTGTGACCAACTGGTCTTGGTCTGACTAGACTGCAAGCAGTTGTAGACTGGTTGATCGTATTAAAAGAGGCTTTGCAAACTAATTTATATATTTTACACCGCTGCTTATATGGATAATAAAGCTGTAGTTTTAACAGGGATTTATGTGATTGTGAACTGGGAGTGAGATGGCCTGCAGCATAATATTCTAAGAGGGAGAATTTCTGTACAAGATAGTGAGCTAAATTGTTAGTTTAGAGCTAGAATGTTAGTTTAGAGCCAGAACATGTTTTGGAAACAGTTGCCAACATTAAATTAAAAAAGTGTAATGTGAACGTCTACATTTTCTATACATATCTACATAACTACTGTGGGTACTATGACTGCCTTATCAGTATAATTCTGTCAATGAGGAGTTTGTACATTACATTTGTGAATGAATTAATGAAATGATGCCAATTTTCTAGAGGCTTGCTACCTGTGTGGTCAAAATCTGGATGTATTCATTCTTTACAAAATTGAAATGGAGAGTAAGTATTTGATGAACTCCTGGCATGGTTACATTATTGCGTAGGCTGCTTGCGTTATCTTGCACAGGGAAGGAGAGCACTGAGTTCCTAACATCATCACCAAAAAGAACATAGACCTCTGATATAGTTACTGTTGACAAAGAAAAAGTCTGGCCTCGTGACACTAGCTGGAAATCATGAAAGCATCTCAACTCATGAACAACTTGCACTTAAAAAAAATGTGTAGAATTAGTTTGGTTAGAAAACCTCTGCACTGTTCATTTATTATTTAATCTTATTTTACTTTGTACAGACAAGCTATCTGGCCTAGTGTGTGGCTTCACACAGCCAATTACTTCAAGGTGTTTAGTTCATATATTATTTAAAGCATAAATCTTGTACAGGTTGTCCATTGACGACCCTGTGAGGAGTCTATAGTAAATGCCTTTCATCACTGCTGACTGACTCAAGCACACAGACCTACCTGCTGAGCTGAATAGGCCAGGAGAACTGGTGGATTTGTAAGATACTGGATTTAATAGCCTTTTTTTATGTGCTTAAGTGATGGAAGTTAGTACATGTAGTTGAAGCCCAGTGTTAGAATTTAAGAAGAAATTAAATTTTGTATAGTGTTGTAAATTGTACTTGGTTCTGCTAATTGAAAACAGGGCACAGTTAATTTTGTATGCTTCATACTTTAAAATGTATTTTTAAAGCAATCATATTCAATCATGTATTGGAATAAATAAAACGTTGCCATAGGAAGCTACTTAATGTATTTAATAGAATATTCATAGAAATTCCCTTTTTAAGAAATAGGTGCTGTGGTTATGTTTGTTCTCTCCCTCCTTCCTCAAATCATTCCTCTCAGGCTGTTTTTTTAAGTCTAGCACAGTGATACCAGCAAGGTGCTCTCTGAATGGCTTGGAAAGAAGCTTGCTGAAGTAATACACCAGTTGCATCTGATGGGTTTATGTGTCATTAACAGTGTCTGTCCAACACTGAATGTGCCAGGTATTTAACTGGGGACTGGTATTAATTTCAGAGCTAATACTAAGCTGTTCCACATCAATGCTTAAAGCAGGTGGTTTGAATCGACAGTGTAAGGGGAAAAAAAAAAAAACAGTGAGAGAAAATTACCATTGTACTATAGAATTTCTATGATTGAATTGACTGATTATACTGTCAAAAGAGCATTGGGAAATGGGCAGTGGTTATGAGGAGCAAAGAAATGACAGAATTCTTTTAGAAAGAGGTTCTCTGACTTTGCACGGTCAAATAATTCAAAACAGTAAGTTTTGATGTTAAAGATTTTAATCTAGCACTTAAGTCTGTGTGTTCTGAAATTTATGACTTTAAAAGCTAGTACCCTGTGCAAACTGATCGTGTAATTTGCTTATTCCGTACTGTCTCTTTTCAGTACTCATCAGGTGATTCAGTGTGTGATTCAACATAGTGATCCTACCTTCCCATACTAGGTTTGGGTTTGAGTTTAAAAACCACCTTTCAAAGCCAACAGCACAGTTGGATTTGAAAAACAAGTTGTGTAAGACACCTGGAGAATGTATATATAATGGTGTGCACAGTGGCTTCTAGTGTTGCAAAGTTGTCAAATATATAAATAATGTCTTAAGTGAATCTTCTTAAGTGGATTAATACCTAATTTCACTCACAACTGAATTATTTTCTTAATACTTGATTTCAATGGAACAAGACCAGACACGAATCAGAGAAATAGTCTGAATGGTTTTTTTAATAATGTAAATGAAATTGTTCAGTAATGCCCAATTATCCTGTTAATTTTAAGTTATTAACTATGCTTTGTGGCAGCACTGGGATTTTTTTCTTCATGTTTGATAGGATAGGTTTTTTTTTTTTTTCTTGATTGTGTAATCCCACTGATTTCACCTTGTGGAATTTTGGACTTACCATCTGCTCCAGTAACGAGTTGTGTACCTCTTTGCTGAGAGCAGTAGTGACCAGGAAAATTTTCTCTCTGCCTAGGCTCCAAAATCTGATGATAACAAAAGCAGCTTTAAAAAGCCCTCCAGTCTGTCCTTGCATGGGTGGCATAGAATTTTATGAACATAAATGAAGAAAATATTGCCCAGTTCCCTCTGATATTACGGAGTTGACATAATATTTTTTCTTCTAGTTTGTCTAAAAAGAAAATTGGGTCATGAAGAAGAACTAAATAGAAATTCAAGTTGATTTCTCTATCAGACAGATCTTATGAATCAATCCAGAGACTTATTAACCTTTTGGTTTTGGAAATCATGACAGTTAACCTTATTAGTGAAATTGTGTTCAATCTGTGAAAAGAGGACATCCTATAAACTGCCAGAATGGTTACTCTGTCTCATTTCTTGTACAGATATGCATGTATTTTCCTTTGTGAGCTTTGTGGTTTATATAATTGGGGTACCATTGAAAGATACGTGACAATGGAAGCTGGGAGGTGGGGAAGTGGAGGGCAGCCTGCTAATCTCTTCAGTCACAGGACAGAATGTTATATATCGTCTAATACCTATATGATTATATACTATACATAAATATAATTACATTCATATGTAATAGGTAAATATAATGCTAGTAGGAAGTTGAATTCTGCAAAGAAAAGAAAAATTCTCTATTTGAAAGGTATTTTAACATATATGGTTTTGATGCACCATGTATAATGTCGAAGGCTGTGGCTACATTGTAGTTACTCCAAAATGCCTGTGTGAACCAGAAAACTGCATTCCATAGGATTTCTATAGTGACTACAGAATATTTGTTCCATTGCTTCCAGAGAGGGCATCTGTAGCTTGTAGTAGCTTTAGGGCTAATACATGGAGCTATGCAGTTCTACTTGTCTTTGAACTGTGACACTGAAAGCCAAATGCAACATAAATACAACAGGCAATATATTTTATAATCTGCAGACTTTATCAGACCATTTATAGTTTGGCAAATGTAGCAGTTGGATCTGGAAAAAATACAGTATCTTTAAATTGTTTTCTTATGTCAATCAAATGATATAATCGTTTCTTCTCTTTACATTTGAAAGAAACCCAATCCTCACTTCTTTAGGCTTTTATTAGCTGTTAATGTTACAAGGGGAAAAGTATTTTGTTTAGAGCACATTTATCTAGGAGGTGTGTTTGCTTTAAGTTGATGCTCAGACTCCTTACCAATTTGAAAGGGAAAAATAGTACATAAGAATGACTAGCCTTACTGCTGGATTCATAAATTTAACTTCCCTTTGTGTATGGAATGGAGAGATATATCTTGCTATTTCATAGCTGAGAGCGTGAATGGTGTAGATCGTCATATATATATAATGTGAAGGGAAAAAAGTTAATACTATGTAGTGTGTAAAACAAAAATAAAATTGCCAGTGAATTGTATACAAAGAAAAGAGGTTAAATTGATTGCTATTCATTGCTCTGAACATATTGCTAGGTGAAGATGAAGGATCAATTCTTCTTTTACTGACTGTCACTCTCCTTACCTAGGATTAAATTTTGGCATAACTTAAATTGAAGATCTCAATAACTTTTATTTGGCTGTCAGTTTAATTTGATGTGAGCTGATGAAATTTAAGTCCAGTTCTACAGAATGAAAATCTGTAATGTGTATTAAGCTTTGTTGAAAAATTTACTCATGACTTCATTCTTTTCCTCAGGAACTTCTTATATGTCATTATTTAACACACACACACACACACACACACACACACACACTTGCTTCCTATTCCTGCTCTCCTTTAAATTTAAACTTCATTTCTGCCTGTGTGTCATGGTTTCTTATTCCAGGCCATGGTGTCGCAAGTAGGGAGTGTTCTAGAGCAGGGAAAGGTGAGTTGCATCTATCCAGAAGCTGTAGGGTGTTACATTTGTGGAGTGAAAAGTAGAAACATTTCATACAAGAGAAAAATAATTGCAAATAAATGGAAACTTTTTTACTTGGATAATGAGTAGGAGGCGGCTCTATGGGGTGCATGTGTGAAGTAAGTTAAAATTAGAAAGTAGGAGGAATTTTCTCTATTTTTCTAAAGATAGAAATGGAACCCTGTCAACAATGCTTCAGGCATTTTGAAACCTTTCCTTAAATCTGCCCTGTCTCAAATTTCATTCTGTAAATTCTTTTGCTAATTGCAGAATGATAAAAAGCTCTGCTGATTTTTCTTTTTACCTCTCTCTATAATCAGTTGAAAACCATGCGCACAGCAAATTGGAAATGACATACAGAACATAGTTTACTTCGGAAAGATTGGAAACTTTGTTTTTCAGTATTTTGGGAGTTCTGTAGCCCCCTGGTGGAAGGTAAGGAGAATCTGCAAGTAAAATATTTGGTAATCAGTTATTGTTCAGTTGTGTTTTACCAGATAGCTGAATAATATATTCTTTCCATAGCTGTTTATGCAGGAGTGGTGAAATCAACCGTAGAGCCCAGGTTTCCAAGCATTGCTTGAAAAGTCTAGATTATCTTTAAAAAAAGAAAAAAAAAGTTGTCTATCTTCCAACAGTGCAGGACACAAGAGCTAAGTCTTAAATAACTTCCCTGGCTGGGGAGAGACTGCTTCATGAGAAAGGGAACAAGAATTTTCCATGTCCCGACCAGAAATGTCCGGCTTTTCTGATCAGAGATGTTCAGTCTGTGTCCCTGAAAGATCTTTTCTTTGGCTCTATTGAGAACAACTGTTGCAATTGGTCAGGAGTTGATACCTAGTTAAGACAATAAATTTTTCTTCTTCTTTTGTTTTTTTTCTGCCAGAGAGAGTGAGTTGAAAGCAAAATGTGGAAGGCAGTTTCCTTGTAGCAAGTATAGTAAAGGTGAAAGAAGAGCAGTAGCACAGCAACAGCAGGCTTTTCAAGGGTGGGGCTAGAGGAACAGCAATAGCGGAGGTCCTGCAAGAAGTGGCAGGGCATTAGCAACTTACTTTTCAAGTTGCATAGCCTCATGTAATAAGGTTTAGAGAAGACACTGGGGTATGACTCCTATTGATGTACAAGGAAGGGGTCATGTCAGAGCAAATAGAAAGGCAAAGGAAAACAAGATCATGGTAGAAAAGAATAAAAGTTTGGAGTTTGGGGAGTGGAGATACCTGCTGAATACCTGTGTGAGGATGAAGGGAAGGTGAAAGTAGTTGTTTCTGATGGAAAGAAGCAAGGGATTCCTTTTGGGCTAGGCCCTGAACTCTGATTTTACAAGAGCTGTGTTTGGAAAGAAGGTAAAAGTGGGTGCTTTTTGGGGAATGGGGGTTTAAAAGCGGGACTTGAAAGGTACTCTACTATAGCTGGTAGAAAAAAAACCCAACAAAACAATGGCAAATCTGAAATGTTTAAGAACTGGCAGTAGGAATTGCTCGCACAGTCTCAAATTCTACAGCATGGGAGTTGTCAGTGGTCAGGAATATAAATGGCAATTCTAAGTACTCCAACCTTTCTCATTGTGGACCTGGCAAGTTTTAATAGTTCCAGTGCTTAGCCGATACCAATTTTCGTGATGGGTCTACAGACATATAGTATGTTTACCAGTGTTCCTGGTCTCTTAAATTAGTCATATTCGTTAGACAGTAGAAGTAAATTCTGTGCTGTGGCAGGAGGACAGGCAAACTTCAACTGGAAGGATGGTAGACCAGCACTACACAGCAGGGTTTTCTCCATTTCTCTACTACCAGTTCAGTTTCTGAAAGATAATATGTTTCTTGCAAAATGTATCTACTCAAAATAGTTTCAGAACAGCATAAAGGTCTTGAAATAGTTGACAGGATTTCTTGTGTGAACTTTAGCTGCGTGGCTGTGTGACTGCATTCCCGGTCTAGTTAAGATAAAACAATCACAACTGGGATATCAGTGAAATTGCAAATAAAACACAGACATTTAAATTGAAGCCTATCCTGATATTGCCATGTGGGCAATGGGTTAATGCATTTTTGGAAATGCTTCATTCTGGTATTCGAGGACATGTGCAAAATGTATACTCGTTGAATTTCCAGATGCTACAGATGTCACTGAGATGTCTTACTGTATTTGTTTGATTGTTTGAACTACACACTGCTTTTGCTCAAAAGAATAATGGTTTGTGCCTACTCTCCCTGGCTCACCAATGCTCTCCACCTCCTGCAGGACATTCTTTTGCTTTTATTCCTTTCTGCACAAACCAGCTTCTAAGATCTGCTAGCAGAAGTTCGTATCTTAAAGCCATGAAGACTTTTTTTTCTTTTGCAGAATTTCAAGACTCAGTCCTTTGTTAGCTTTCTCAGAAAGTTTAATTGCTCCCAAGCCAGGATGCTTTATGCCAGATTTCAGCCTGTAGCCTCTTCTTACTGCCAAGTTCTGAACCCCTGAAAGTAAGGGCTTATAGAACTGCTGACACAACCTTAACTATAATAATGCGAATGACACCACCATAACACTAATGATAAATGGCATACATTTTAAAACATTTAAAATGATCATAGCCTTGAAGTCAAACACATCTGGGAAATATTAATGGTATATGAACTGCCCTGTGTGGATCTGAATTATGAATGGCACAGAGATGGAAAGAGATAAATTGCATAATAAATCACTTATTCTATTGTTTACTTTAAAAAAACCATATATACTTTCTGTTTATGCAGCATGTCAGCTGTTTGAAAAAAGATAAATAGTTCTAAATTCATATTTATTCCAAAGAATAAATATTTAGTACAATGTGGTGTCACACTGACTTCTGAGAAATAATTACAGTATATGGTTTTGTCAACAATGCTGCTCAGAGGCCATTGAGTTTGTATATATTTAGTATGGTTTTATCCTCTGATCAGTTTGTTCTTTATCATTTCATGAATTTATAGAAGTTAGGTCTTTTTCAGCCCTCCTTTCTAATTTGACAGAAATGGCATATGCAGTATTGTCTTTGATGGTTCTAGATGGTTGAAGAAAGTGTTTCACGATGTTTCGTCATTTACTGTATTATAGCTTTCTAATTTTCAAAATCTGTGTAATGGTTATAGGTTTTATTTTTTCCAAATATCACTTTGCCAAACTGGTTAAGCACAAGGGTTTCAGGGGGCTTTCCTAAGATCTATAAGAATGTTGGCTCTTTGGGAATAAGTCATATGGACTTATTATAAAATGCTTCGCTGGGTACTGAAATAATAATTTCTCGGTAAAATTCAGATGTTTACCTGAAGCATGAGGATTTTTCAAGAGGCTGTGTATGGGCCAAAAGCCCCACACAGTCAACTTGGACCCATCATAATAAAGTTACAAACATGTCTCCCATGCTGCTGATGCATGGATCTGGTTGTGGCACACCAATTCTTACTGAAGAGATTCCAGTGTCTTCCTCATTGAAGAAAACTGATTCTTCTCCCTTCTCCCAACCGCCCCCCCCTTGACCCTCCTTCACTCTTTCCTCATGATTGTTGACTCTAGTTAGGCCTTCAAGAGGGCTCTCATCTCTTTGCTTCAGGTATTGAGGAGCACAACCCAGAAGCTTTCCTTATTAGGACAGATTTAAAGGTGACATGGAACCTGAAATCTTTCAAGCATCATTTTTTGACAGCTATTATGGTTGTATATATGGCAGAGTAATGCTGTAGAGGCAGTGAACATTGAGCACTGAACAGGATTTTAATGCGTTCAATGCAATAACTGCTTTTGCCTGCTTGAAAAAAAAGAATTTTACTTTTGGTGTTTATTTTTGACTTTCGTCTACTTATGATGTCATTTATCCTGTTTGCAACCCAGGCACTTTTTGGTCTTTGGCTTCTTCAGATGCTTCTCTCAGAAATAATTTTTTTTCCTCTGGTCTTTCCTGTCCTATTTTTATTTTCAGTTGGTTGGCAATGTTTAATACTTCCCCTGCTAACAACTTAGTTCTAGAAATTCTGTTTCCAGCATATCATTCATAAATCTGCTATATTGAAGAGCTAGGCAGGCTCCTCCACTTTGTTTCCTGCTGTCATTAGAAAATGTTTAATTACTGATGGACAATGATATTTTCAGTCACCATTTTTCATACAGCCTTAAAACAATAACAGAATGGCAGGAAATTTACGAAGAAACAAAGCTAATAAATATCATGTCTATGTATTGAAAACATACTACACTCAAATAGGTTTTTGTTCTTTTTATCTTTAAGGTTGTTTTTTAAAAAAGTCATAAAATGCAGGGCATGAATTTGCACTTCTCTGCATTTACTGTACTGCATAGTGTAAGGAAAAATATTTTCCTTTCACAAGAGTATAATCTGGAGGTAATGTTTTCTTCTCAAATTAAAATTGGAGGCAACTTTTGCTTCAGTACAGAAAGATTCCACAGAAAGATGCTAATGAAATCATCCCACAGTTCCCAAATTATTTGTTCCATTAAAACTCATAAATCTTAGGCTTTCAATTTTATGCTAAATATAAATAGTAATCAATGTTGCTTCTTATAAGCTTTAGCATATAACAAATTAAAGAAGGAAAGTGAGCATTCAGAATCTTCAGAAAAGCAAAAAAGTTATGAAAAAAGATATTTTGAAAGGTTTTAACAATTAAAAGAGTATTTTTTTATGAATTAGATGTTTATATCTAAATGCCAGGTTCTGTGAAATGCAGTTTAGCATAAATAACAAAATAGCCCTGTTTAATCACACACTGTAACTTAAAAGAACTAAATCCTTAATGCCCAAGTTTTCAAATAAAAGTAACAAGATCAGCAGTTCTGAAAGATGGAATATGTCCCGAGATTTCTCTACATGAGAAAGGGAGAAGGACTTTTTTTTTTTTGTACTGTTGCTGCCAGTTATATACAATCTGAAGGTTATTTAAATTTTATCTCTTAAAATATTTGTGGTTTAGATTGATTTTATGCATATTTCCAAATCTTATTGCAATCAGTTTGAGAGATTAATTTGGAGATTGTTCATAGCATTCTACGTTCTTCAGTTTCTTTTCTATTTTGGGGAATTTTTGCCTGATTATTCTTTTCTTAATTTCTTTCAAAAATCCCTGCCAAAATAAGTGTTTGAACCTCATGAGGAGATTTGCAAACATGTTCATACATTGAATTGTGCTGGTTGTAATACATAAAGGCACTGAAATACTAGTGGTCCAGTGTCCTGGGTTCAGCAGCAGCAGTCATTTTTCTCCTTCTTAGTAGCTGGTGCAGTGCTGTGTTTCTGGTTTTG
>WYDI02024287.1:0-19306 GCA_009867235.2 Psittacus erithacus
AAACAGAGGAAGTTTAGATTGGATCTAAGGAAGAAGTTCTTTACTGTGAGGGTGGTGAGGCACTGGAATGGGTTGCCGGGGGAAGTCGTGAATGCTGCATCCCTGGTGGTGTTCAAGGCCAGGTTGGACAGAGCCTTGGGTGGCATGGTTTAGTGGGAGGTGTGCCTGCCCATGGCAGGGGGGTTGGAACTTGATGATCTTAAGGTCCTTTCCAACCCTAACTATTCTGTGATTCTATTCTGTGATTCTAAGATGAGCACCTGTCTTTTTGTGTGTGTTTGTTTTTCAAATAAAGGCAGTGAAACTGTGAATAAATGTGCAAAACACTTCATAGAGCTGATCAGTATGACCATCCTGGGTTGAAGGCTGAGTCTGAAGAGTTTTTCTGTGTATTAGTTTAATTTTCACTCTTTCACTGTCATATTTATGAGATTGGAGAATGTGCCAAATGGTATTTTGCTCTATGAAAAAGTGCAATAAACTTGGGCCTTATAATGTCTGTGTCGTTGGAGAAGTACAGTTTCCTTTTTTTAAATAGATGGTTTTGAAGTCTTGAAGACACTATTCCTGCTTATTGGTTTTCTTAGGACAACAGTAGCTGCAGCCTTGCCTAGCTTAGATCATGGATAGATACTTTATTCCAGATCCAGATGTGCAGAGCAAGGAAATTTTCCACCCACAGCCACATAGGTCCTTCTAGCTGCTACATCCTGGCCTGTCGCAGAGCAGGTTTTGTGAGTTCTCCCTAATTCATATTAAGCACAATTAGGTTGTTAGTTTAAAATCCAGGTCTGAGGTATGGCAGCTGCCTTTGCCTCACCTGAGATAGCAGTCCTCCCACAGACTCTTCTCAGCACATCTGAAGAGTGATGAGGAACTTCTGTGGTTGTTAATCCTATCCACTGGCATTACTAGATGTAAAAGAAATCATCTATACATAACCCAAAGCCCTGTTGATAATGCACAAGCATACGGCATCACGGGCAAGACTTCTGAATGCACAAAAAATACATGAATACCACTTGGGGACTTGAACATCTAAGCTCAGCAAACAGAAGGAAAACAACTGACTCATTTACTTTCACAAACTCATGCCAGCGAGCAGAAGCACATTTTAAATAAGGCCATATGTGAAAATGGCTTCTTACACTGAGAAAAACTGTAGCTAGGTGGAAACAGGGTATTTGAAGAACTATTTAGTGGTTTGGGGCACTAAGGAGATCTATTCTAAGTGTGGAAAAAAGTCCTCATGAAAGATACACTGGATTTTTTAGGAAGAAGATGTAGTTGAAATATAACTTGGACTGTAAATGGCATGAGCAGATATTCAGGGAACCCTACTAGCTCTCTGTGTGGTAGGAAGATCTAAGAGAAATGAGCAAGCAGGTCCATGAGCAATGGACAGTGAAGCCTGGTTTCCAATGAATTTGTGTCTCACACAAGTTTTTCCCTTGGCCTCGACGTTTTATGTGTCTGTCCTAGGTGGAACATCTGATGTCTGGTAAGAATGGGGCTTTTGCTACATCCTTTTCCATGGCCATTCTTTTTCAATGGCACCATTTGGATCTTCTTCCTACCTGCCTGCCAACTTCCACTAAACTTGTGATAACTTTGTCCTTTAAAACCTGTGATTCACTTTCAAATTTAGTTGAAAAGCAGACACTGGATTCTGGATTTGAGGTTACTCAAAGAGGAAGTAAAGACAGCAGATCAGGCACTCATACACAAAATATGATGACAAAGGCCTTTTTTCCTTAGGAAATCAAAACAGTTGGAGAAGGCACTTCCTTCAGACTTGGTGATTTCCAGCACTGGCAAAATCATCTCAAATTAGGCCATAGAAGGGGTAAATCAAAGCAGAACTAAAACCTGCTTACATTTGCTGTCTCTGAAGCTGCTTTGTAGACAGCTGGGGTGCAGATTTACAACGCTGTACTCTTGTGGTGGATGTTTGGTGTTTATTTGAGTCTTGGTTATTTATTAGGTGAAAATACGTATAGTTAGAATTGCAGGTGTTGGTGTAAATCTAGATGTCAACTGCTTTTTTAAATTATTACTATTTGTTAGGCAGGTGTTACTGATAGGATTCGTTTTGTTTAACCTCTTACTCATTCCAAAGCAATGTATTTCTATTTTTCTAGGTGGGAGCTACCATGGGTATGAATGAGAAAACAAAACACAATAACAGGTGCATAAACCAACCTACCTGAACACGTACCTAGATCACTTTTAATAGGCACATTTTGGGAAGCAGAACAATTTTCTGTGGTTCTTATCGACATTTTTATCAGATTTTCATCCCATTAGGTCAGAACTGCATTGTTTTGCTAATGCTTTGGTTGACTTAAAAAATAACCCTCCTCCAGCTATTTGAGAACCTGTAGCTGAAATCCATGGTAGTGGCAGGCTCTGCTTTTGTCCTAGGGAAAAAATAATGCTTAAATGGCAAATGAAAGAGGAATCAGAAGAACTCTTCAGAATGAGCATCTCTACGTTTTTTCCTTCTGTCCCTGAAAACTTCATTTAGCTCCAGGCTCTGGTTTGAATAAGCTACCTCACATTTGCTAACACCAGCTAAAAGTTTATCCTATAGAGAGTAACATACACCTTGTGTTAGACTTGGAAAGAAGAAAAGTGGATTTCATGTAAATTATGTCATTGTATGTAAAAAAATATATACTGCACAAAAAAAAAAATGCTTTCTCTAGGGGCTTATCCAAGTGCAAAAGTTTTTCCACCAAATATAAAATAGCTGTTGAGATAACTAGGGTGGGACAATCTGTGTAGATAGGTGTGATAACTGATAACAACACTTCTTTGCCTCAACTAAGTTCTCAGTAAGAATGTACTGGTCACTAGGGCTTGTGTCAGAATAATATTTCAGTTAAACAAACTATAACTCATGCTCCTAAAAAGTAGTAATGCTTCTACAAGACCTGTATGTAGACGATACCCTAGTATATGTTGTCTAACGTCACAGCTTTTATCCAGGGATAAGTTCTTTTTAAATCTGAGGAATTAATTTCTATACACTGCTTTTATATCACTTCATATATTACTCTGTGAGATAGCAGATTTTGTATTCAGTTCCTGCCTTCCAAGCCTTACTTTTTTAGTTCTAACAAGCATTCAGCTTGCAGGGCATGAACCCCACTTTCAACACTGCAGTTTATGATACTGAACAACACTGAGGTAGTTAGATTAGGATTCCCCTCTTGAAGGAATTCAGGATGTTGTCAAACCTGCCAAATGTCTCTTTCACAACATTCTGATATAAGTGCTGTGACTGGTGTGCTCAGATGACTCCTGCCTGAGCAGCACTGGGGTTGTTATGAACCAGCAGAAGTATATTGACCATTCACATTGGTGCTTTCATAAGCTTAGCCAGCATCAGAATCAACTCCAGGAACAAGTGGTCATGGTAGGGTTTCAGGCTCCTTACCATTTTCCTGCACTGAACGTATTTGCCAGCAGGTTAGAACCGAGCCTTAGGTATCATCTATGCATTTGCTGGGTACATACTGTAAACAAGAGCTGTCTTCCAAGTCAAGGCCTCCTTTAGATATCATGAAGGTTTAGTGTCCTCTTTAATGTTTATATCAACACTTTATGTACTCTGTGAATCTAAATGAGTAGCCTGGGGAGCTCTTTGTACCTGGCACAGTATGTGAACAAGACGGTTCCCATGATTCTGCGAGTGGAAGAGGTCTTTTTATACGTGACTCTGGCAGCAGACGTGTATGTGTTCACAGTTGCAGGAGGGACAATGGTTATGAAAGCTGGAGACTGGGAGAATACTTATGGGAAGCATCACTACACACTTACCCTAGCTTGAATAGTTTTTCTTTGACACTACATATTGAAAGTGTTTGTATCATGGAAAATAAGTTTTAACCACAAAGGCTATGCAGAGTGTGACTCTGCTGCCCAAGAGCACAGACCATGCCCATAGCAGCCACTTCTTCCTCTTAACGTGATCAGCCTAAGTCACTATATCTCAGATCACATTTTCCAGTACCACTCTCAGATTTCCTTGGGTAGTATTTTGAATATTGTCAGCTTAGAAATTTACTGAGGATCAAGAATATTTCACTGATTTCATTGACAAATAGCTAAGAAAATCTGAGAGCTACAGCTCACAAACAGGACAGTCTTTCATTTAACTTTTTTCCTTCTCTCCACTTGCTTTTTTCAGCTTGAAGCTGGCAAAGCCTTGTTTATAAGGACTTTTACTCTCTAGTCTCATGCCCTGAAATACTACCTTATCATTCCAGACCAGTTTGTGGTAGTCATTTAGCAGTATCTCTGCTAGATACAGAGATACTGGAGTTAACAAAAAGCATGTAGTTTAACTTCTAGAGCCCAAGCTAAAAATGTAGTGCCCAAACATAGAAAGTCTGTGTTTTTTTTCCCAATGAAGATGAATAGACTGAGTTATTGAGACAATAAAGATAAGTCCCACAATGGTGTTTTACACAGCTTTGCTTTTCTTATTGAAGAGAGCTCAGAAGCAACTGACAAAGTAAAATGAATCACAGCCTAAATTCCAGCCAGCTTCTCTCAGCAAATGGTCAATAGTCAATAAAGAGAAAACAGGCGGTGCAGAAAATGATTCCTTCCCTCTATCTCTGATACCTGTTTCAGGAGAGAGCACTCATCCCTCAGAAGGAGGAAGGGATGATTTCTTGCATGTGCAGCTATCATTGCTTAGCTTTCAAATTAATCCCACTCTAACTAGCCTATCCAACCTGGTTTTGTTACTGGAAACAAATGAAAATGCAGTCAGTATTTGCAAAGGCCAAGTTCTGCAGAAATAGAAGTAATTCTGCTATAGTTCCCTCTGCTCCACAGAGCAGCAGAGAAGATTTTTAATTTACCCACTATGAAGAAAGTGCTGATTTGGCTCTGTGGTTCTTGGAAATCGTCTTTGCTCTGCTATTTCCTGTTATTTTCTCAAGCTGTATATTTCAGATGTGAGCAGGGAGCTACTCAAAATCTCTTTATGTTTGTAGTGGAATGACATGATTCCTTGGACAGATGTAGATGGGCGTTGTTTGCCAGTAAAAAGGAATGGAAAACGAAAGCATGGCAGAAAGTTTTCTCATCTAAGTTCTGAGGATTTGATGCTTAATGCCAACACACCATGGTTAACAGCCTTCCCCAGTGCTGACTTCTCTTGATGTGTTCAGCACAGGCTGCACGCTAAATCTCATTTCCTAAGACCTTCAGCACTTTGCACGATTGCTGCTCCTCTCATCCTGAGACACATTTTACACAGCCACACAGTGAGACGGTCCCTGCTCGCCGTTATAGCATTGGCAGCGGTACCCAGCAGCTCCTTTCTCACAGCTCTGCTGCAGTCTGACAGTCAGAGGTTGTCTGCAGGCCAGACAGTGCTGCAGGACAAGCAACTTTCTGGCTGCATTAACTGATGATTCAATTTAAAGACCAGGCATTGCCACTGTGTTGGCTTGAATGATTGTGGTGCTTCAGTGTTTGTTGACATACGTAATTTATAGGATTCTCTGTGTGTTGGGAGAAGGGAATACATCACTGCAGTGATCTGACACCTCACCTATGCTGGTGACCTTATTTCAAACCTTTTTGGATGCCAGATTGAATAAAGAGTTTTCAGACTCTGTAGATGACCTGGCAGGAACTGAATTATTTTCCTCAAAACCATTTGTACTTTTTGTTTTGTGACCTTGGCAGAGCAGTGATTGGGAAAGTTGTTCACATGCCATCTGCACCTGCTAGCTTTGCTATGCAGCAATAGGTCATTTCCTTTCCAAACATGACTGGCTTCTGATACCAGTGGGAAATTGGCAGCTCTTATATGAAAGCAGAAGATTCCAGTTTCCTCTTTTGGCTTTTCACTGAGATAGGAAGGGAGTTGTTGTTATGGTCCCAGTGCTCTATGTCAGAGCTCTCTTCCCCACATAGCTGCTTTTGCAGTCATTGAAAAACAATCTGTCAAAGGTATACAGCTTCATATCTTGTAGTGATAAGTTTTTCTCAATATCAGGGACAGAATTCTAAACAGAACTGCACAACCTGCAGGGGAAATATTTCCCTCTTCTTTTGTGTCTTGGTCTTTCTTCCTCATTTCTGTGAACGAGTAAGTGTGCAGAATAAAGTGGCTATCTGATGATAGGGCTTAAGAAACAACATAGTAGAGTTGAAGTGTACTGTGTTCCCTATTTCCTTGTCATTTTAAAAATATGAGAAGAAGTGGCATTCATTGTTCTTTCAGTTCTCTTCTTCCAGAAATGATGGGAATCTGTCAGATTTCTTTTTTGTAAGGGGTGTTCAAGGCAGCAGGTAGGGAATCGGTTGTGTTGGACAGGATGCAGGCAGTTGTCTCATCTCCAGCCTGAAGTATCATTTCTGCAGAGAACTGCAAAGGAGCTGTATTGCTGACAGCGAGGGGGTGAATTTCGTTTCCACTCTCAACAGCATAAAGCAGCTGCATTGGCTTTACAACTGATTCAAGGATTTGGTCTCCCTCAAAGTTAGGGTAAATTGGTTTTTGCACCCAGTGTGTGTCCTTATAAATGCACACTGCCTTTCTCTTCCTGTCAGTTACTGGAGATGGAGATGGAATCATCTGGTTTTGTCTGTGCTTTCATGTAGCATTATTAATGAAACAGGTAATCCTATTTGTCTTAGAATCAAGGCAAATATCTCTTGTGTTCTGTCTATCTGTACCAGACACCAACAGCATGCTCATCACCATGGTATTGGAACAGGCTGGTACACAAATAGCAATCAGCAGATATTAACATAATGTTATTACTTGGTCCATAAAACTAATATTGGCAGAGATATTAGACATCACACACTATGAGATGATAGTTCCTCAACTGACGGACTTTGTTGTGCCAGAATATAATAGTATTTTGTATAAAAATCAGAAAAATATGCATTTTTTTACTTCATGCAAGTAGCATAAATTACCAGTATAATCTATATCAAGATTGTCTCTTTACATCCAGTAATTTATAACCCATTGTTATCTTGTTGTAAAGCAGCATTCTTTAGAAAACAAAGCAGGTTTTTTTACATGCTTTAGATCAAATAAACCACTGAAAGTTCCCTTTTTCCCTCCTTTCTCCCCCAGCTGTTAGTACAGACTGATACAGAAGTGGCTTTCTGCATGCAGAAGGCCATTTATATCAAACTTGAACCAGACGAGTTCCAGTTTATTCAGCGCACAATCTCCTTCGGTGGTGTTGGAGGGGCAGCGTGTGATTGCTGCCCGCCAGGAAACTATCACTCTGCACACACTAAAGCAGTCAGTTCAATACCTTCTGAAAAGAGTAAAACTCACTCTGCTTTTCTAGCCTCTGGAAGGAACATGGACCTTTCAGACCAACTTTTTGCAGGACTCAGCTTCCCAGGGAAGCACACTGCAGTCCCCAAAACATCCTGAACACCCTATCAAATTTGGAGATTCCTTACCTGTCCTTACTCCCCTTCATACATCTCATTTCCACATGTTCAAAAGTCCAACTTCAAACGTCTCTTTTCTGTTTGGTCACTTTTCCTATGATACAATGTAAAGATTTTTGTCAAGTTGAACAGCCACACTTTTAAAATCTCTGCTGTTTAAATTGCTGGTTAAAATGAAAGGATTCCTCTCAGGTGGCTTGTGCCAGTCCGGTTAAATGAATATTCCATCTATATATAATTTTTCTTCCCTGCTTAATCCAAATACATTCCTTGGAGACCTATTTTGCAAGCTTGTCTACAGAGACTTCTCTACAGAAGCAAAATGGAGCCTTTTTAGATTGCAGCTTCACAGTTGCAGTTATAAACTATAAAGCAAAAGTGAAAGCAAAGCATCAGAGGTTCTAGGTTTTATATACAACTTTTGCTTGCTTTAGATGGCAAATTGCTGCTGAACTAACATTTCTGTAAGTGTTACAGTGTCCAAGCAAGTGCTGCTATGATGAAAGGTAACATCTTTATCTGAGCTGGTTGTGATTACATGGGTAGGCACAAGAAGATTGCATCAGCCATTATTAGTCTTTCAGTGAAAATGAAACTTACTGGTTGTGATATTGGTTCAGTCTCTATTTTTACATCAATAGTTTAAAAAAAGAAGAGTTAACTACAATAATTATACTTTAAAATAAACCAATTAAAAATGTGAATGGATTATTAAGAACATTGTTGCCAAATGAGCTGTATATATGTAGAGCCCAACTGAAATGGTCGGAAAGGCTAACAGGAATCTTGTTACAAACAGAAAGGATCATTCCCTACGGTTTAGCCCTGCCTTGAACACTTAGCTTTTGGCCCCACTGTGGGAAGGAGTCTAAAGTACCAGGTGACTTTCATACATGTCTAGATACAATCAAGGTCAAGTGCAGCATTTTTACCCTGTCATTCCCTTTTATCAATCTCAGTTTCTTTCAGGGCCTGCATGGATGCATGCCAGCCTGTCCTGCAGGATATAGTCCAGCAAAGAGGAGAAAAAATGGGTTTGAACTTGGCATAATTGCAGTGAACATAAAGGTATAGTTGGAACTTACTCGGAACACTCTCTTCTCTCTTGCTATCATCGGCCAGTATCTTGGTTCTCTGCTGTCAGTTGCTTTGGAGCAACGTTATTCAGGGAATGAGTCATTTCTGGCTCAGCTTAATGGGTTTGTTGGGACTGAAAAAGCTAAGGCTGGACTATAGGCTGTACCACAAATGATTTTATGTAGCTCTTTTTATCATGTACAGTGACTGCCCACCAAAAGAAAATGAAGATGAATCACTTCAGCTTTTAGAAGAAAGGTCTGTACAGCTTTTGTAATATCCATGAATAGAAAGTGGTTACAGAGGTCTTTAAGCTTTCTCTGCTTCTGGGGTTGCAGTGTACATCACGACATTACCTATTGCCACTGCACTGTTTCTCCTTGTCCTTTTAATTTGAGATAAGCTGCATCCTCTTCAGTAATCTTTCAGGTTTATGACCTGGATCATGAAATGTGACCACTAAACCAGGGTGGATGATTATTTTGCAAAGTAGGGATCTGGGGGAGTGTATGACCTCATATCTTTGTAGAACTGGCTGCCTCACAAACTAGCTGCTCTGAGGGGGGTGGGCATTCAGTTTGCCAAGTGTTAAATTGAGCATACCCTAGAAAAAGTTAGGTGGACTGCTTTGAATCAATGAGGGAGGCTGAGGTCTCTGATATGTTAATTACATGTTGATGGAAGGCACAGTAGTCCATTGCCCTTTCTGAACCGCAGAATTAGTACAAAAAGCAATGAAAAATCATTGCAGCAGATGCTGTCACCCTTGTTCCCGTGTGTGCTATATTTCTTCCATGGATACCAAATAGGAAAGCAAATGTAGTTCTTCTGATGGTTTTTTTTCTTCAAGCGCTGTCTCACATAATAAGCCTCTGTGACTTCCTGCCCCACACCACTTTTTGATGCTCTTGATTTAGGTATGATATTAATATGTCTTTTGAATCATGTATTTTAGCAGCTTTCTTATTCAGACGTAAAACTCCAGTTACTGAATGAATATTACATGGGGCAATACTGTGTTAGATGACAGCTAATTTGAATAGTTAGTCATGTATTCAAAATGTGACCTTTTTTGGCATGGTACAAAAAGAATCTCATCAATTAATGAACATAGGCAATGCATGCAGTGTGTAGGGAGTGATTGCATTTAACTATGAATTACTCGATCTTTAAATAGTGCTTTTTTTTCTTAAGGTAAAAGGAGCAAATAATTTCAGTACCCTGGCTTGAGTAACATTCATTGTAATTATTTTTCACCATGATAGCCAGTGGAATGTAAATAGTTTTTTAATTTCTCAATGGCAAATCTATAGCTCCTGGGATAATCTTTTATATATATTATATATATAAATTACATGATTTATCTCACCTTTTGTTTGCTTTTAGGGAGAAACCAGAGCTGCTTCATCAGTGCTAGCTCCGCACTGTGGCTGGGCTCAGGAAAAGAATCGCATTGATGGATTAGTGCAACAACCCTCCCAGCCATGAAAGAATGCATCCTACAGGAAAATCCATAGGTGACTTAATCGGCCAGACTAGCCATCCCTCACCCACAGTGGTAAGCAGCCTTTGAGATCTGGGTATACCTGATATATTTTGGTATACGTGGAGCTCAGTCTAGGTCTAAATTAAATAAAGCCAAGCATCTAAATACAGAATTTCAAACTTCACATTATGTGCCTTATGAGCAAAAACAAAAAGAGAAAAAACAGTTTCCACTGTGCATATTTGAGTCTTGAATCCTGCTTTTCTAGCACGTTTCAGCAGTGTCCGGTAACTTAACACCTTTGCTTTCATGTTTGTTTGGTTTTTAAGTTAGTCATCACACAATGTCATTTAGAATCAATTTAGCACCCTTCCATTGTGCTGAGTGATTCCACTGACTAATGACAGCAGGATTAGCCAGCTACTAATTAAATGCTGCGGCTTCTTAGCTTGAAAATGAAACACCTCTCTGGAATTTAAGAGTTTCTGGCTTTATTTAGGCTGTGTGTCTAAACAGGATGTACCAGGTTAGTGTACACAGTGCAATCTGAAAATAAAACATTAAAACAGCAAAAAAGAAAAGAGAGGGAAGAAGAAGAAAGCAAGAAAGGGAGAGAAGGGAAACAAATTCACCCAGTCACAACAATGTTGAATTGCATGGAAAATTTTCCACACTTTGCTGAATCCTGAGTGCAATTTCCTAATTTTGCCTTTGTACAATGCAGATAAAGGGTTCATGTCTGTTCTCATTTCCACTCACAGGTGTAGCTTCAAATTTTTGCAAGTGGTAAGTGGTGTAAAGTAGGATGTACTGCCTGTTTGTTGAAGCCTACAGGTGTACCTGTTCCAATAAAGCAGGAGCTAGGTTCCTTACCACTTGTGGACTAAAGACCCCACTGAGTGCTTGCTTCTCATATTGGCTTTACTACTATGCAGAGTTTTACCGCTTGGATTCAGTGATTCATGTTTGAAGCAGAATGAAACCTTTATTAATTTTATTTTTTTCAAGATCTGCTAGCAAAAATCGCAGTATTTCACAGTTCAAAGACAGTTCTTTGCTTTTTCAAAGACATTATTAAACTGATCATACCATCGTCCTCATAGGACTGTAGTGGTACACCCTCCTATGATACAAATAATGCAGATGGTACAAATGACACAAATGATGAGCTCTTGTCTGAAATAATAGGGATGATACCTAATCCTGAACTGGCATCTGAAGGATTTTAAATAACAGTTATCAATGACAGGTCTGTAAGCTAGCCTCAGTTCTCTTTATCCTGTGCTTGGATGAAGATAAAGGCATTTGACCCTCTTAACATCCAGATCCAACACCTGGGCTTTTTCTCCTTGAGCTCTTGTTGCGTTTAAGGATTCATGCTGAATAACAATAACAAAAGATGAGTCCCATCTGTTTTTCTGTTGGTTGTTAGTGTAAGTCAGTGAATGACAACTCAGAGTTTAGTCTGCCAGCCAAGGAAGGTATGCAGTTATCAACATTACTGATAGGATAAACCAATTACATAAGCTTGTTTTCAAATCTCTCCAAATCCTTTAATTCTTCACAAAGTAAAACTCTTCAGTTGAAATGCACCTGTTTACAGAAAGATGCAGCACCAAATAGAAGTTTCATTTAGAGCTTTGGGTAAACCAAGTGGTTTTGTTGCCATTTTTAGGCAGGAAATATAGCGTGAAACTGAAAAGAAAGTACAGATAAGAAAAACACAGAGTTGTAAGAAAGCCTTTTGAGAGCTGTTGGAAAACCCTTTGAGCTTAGAAGGCTGTGGAGGCTCAAGCACTTAACAGCTCAGTATGTGCTGTGTTTTGGGGGTCTAGTTAGTGCTGCGTCTTTGAGCTGTAACAGTATTTCTCCAACTGTGCATCCAGCCACTGCCTTGGCAGGGCTCCAGGTTAATCCTGTGTGGAGAGAGCAAAGTGGCTCTGGGGCTTGGCAGAAGTGCTTGTCCTTTCCTCATGAAGATCTGCATTTGTACCTAGGTAGTGTGGGAGATGGCTCCTCCTTTCTCCCAGCATTTATAGCCATTGTGAAAATAGATGGTTCCAGAAGACAGTCTAACACACAACTGCAGATGCAAATTTCATTGTAGAGGTCTGAGACTTTCTCTTCTGAAATCAAGCTAAATTGTACAGGCACATGCAAGCAGTTTCACAAGCCTGCGCCAGAATGCGCCAGACCAAGTGAGATGGAGCTTGCAAGGGAGAGAACAAAATGCCAAGGGGCAAGAAAGAGGAGAAAGCACAGAGAACAGTGAGAAATTAAAAATGTAGGTCATGGAATGTAAAACAACATCATCAATGCCAGGCCATGAAACAGGGGGAGCGTTTTGTTGCTGAATAACATGTTGCAGGCCCAAGCCAGTGTGCAACACATGAAGTATGGAAGATGCCGTGCGAGGCAGGTGTGCAAAAAGGATGAGCAAACAGAGAAGGAGTGGGAACAAAGGAAAACTGGGAAGAAAGTTTTTGAAAAAGGAAGAGGTTAGAAGAGAGAATAATGGCACAAAAGCTGGTATGGAAGAGAAGGGCTGAGGCAGTAGAAGGAAAGATGAAAGAAGGTACAGCCACTGATTTGATTTGCTGCTTTTCATTAGAATTGTATCCTTTTGCCACTTCTGGATGCCATACAGTCATATATATATATGAAAAGACAAGTTTTTTAGCTCAACAGGGTAAAACTCCCTTCCAGAACTCTGGCATCAAAACTACCTGCAAAACCCAATAAAACAACCATCAGTATTAAGTCAACTGTCAGTGTTAAATAACATCCTGTGCCAAGCAGGGAGATGCCAGCCCAGCTAGATGAATACATGCCAGTGTTTACATGATAACTGGTATGATGAATCAAACTCTTAAGCAAATAGATACCTAGGCAAAGAGCAGAGCGACCAAATTCCATGGTGCGCTACTCTGCTATCTCTGCTGCATTGCAAAATGCATGAGTCAGAGGTAGAAGATAGCCCTTGGCAGTATGTGTGGAGAGTACTATGATCCCTGCAAGCCCCTGTGTTCTTACTTCCTCATGTTTTCAAGCATGCTTTCTAGCAGTACTCTGCCCCGATGTCTATGTGGCAGTCAGCCAAGGTCTGCATCAGTTAGAGAGGGTTCATTTGCTAGAAGGAAACAAGTCCTGCAAGCAGGATATCAGGCGTTCAGGAGATGGCAACCTCAGAGCCCAGCCTCCTGTTGCACAGTTGTGGTCCAGAGCCTGATCTGCCATTCTATAAACAACAATCAGGCCAGATTCTCTGCTGGCACAGAGCCACAGAAGCTCAGCTTGAGCTCTGTCTTCATCTCTTGTAGCACTGAAGATTGTGCTTTAAAAGATGCCCAGGATATAACAGATGAAGTAAAGTGTACTAAATTCAACAGCAACCTTAAATAAAAGCCTAAGCTGCTTAATTTATCCTTGGAATCATTTTACCACTGAGCTTTTTTTACCTTTCTTGTGGGTGCTGTCATAAATGTCCTGTGGGAACAGTGGAATTGGCATTTCTGGACGTTGAAATAGATGCAACTAAAGTAGAGGAACTGACAGGATCATCTCTTGGTGTCTCTTACAACCTTATTTTTTTCTATGATTTTAGCAAATGCATTCAGTTACTGTCCTAAGCTTGCAATGTTACACTGCTCCCACTAGGCTTGTGTAACAAAAGCCCAACTACCAAACCCCTGTGCTTCCTCCATGCAATACCAAGTGTGGCACTGTCAGTTTTGCAAAAGGTTGAGAAATCAAGATCTGAACCATGGCAAGCATGTAAAGTAAAAAGTAAAGAAAGATATTAAAGTTAATAGGTAGCCAGCTTATCACAGAATCATAAAATCATGGAATGGTTTGGGTTGGAAGTGATCTTAAAGCTCCTCTAGTTCCAACCCCCTGCCACGGGCAGGGACACCTTCCACTAGACCGCCCTCATAGTGAAGAATTTCTTCCTAACATCTAATCTAAATCTCCCCTTTTTCAGTTTACAGCCATTCCCCCTTGTCCTGCCACTATATGCACTTGTAAAAAATCCCTCTCCAGCATTCTTGTAGGCCCCTTTAGGTACTGGAAGGCTGCTAAAAGGTCTCACCAGAGCCTTCTCTTCTCCAGGCAACCAACAGCAACTCTTTCAGCCTGTCTATATAGGAGAGGTGCTCCACCGCTCTGGACTCCTCTGGACTCACTCCAACAGGTCCAAATCCCTCTTGTGCTGAGGGCTTCAGAGCTGGAGGCAGTACTCCCAGTGGGGTCTCATGCGAGTGGAGTAGAGGGGGAGAATCCCCTCTCTTAACCTGCTGGTCATGGTTGGTTTCTGGGCTGCAAGCACACACTGCTGGGTCATGCTGAACTTCTCATTAACCAAAACCCCTAAGTCCTTCTTCTCAGAGCTGCTCTCAATCCATTCTCTGCCCAGTCTGTATTTGTGCTTGGTATTGCCCTGACCCAGGTGCAGGACCTTGCACTTGGCCTTGTTGAATTCCATGAGGTTTGCACTGGCCCACCTGTCCAGCCTGTCCAGGTCCCTCTGGATGGCATCCCTTCCCTCCAGGGTGTCAACTGCACCTCACAGCTTGGTGTCCTCGCAAACTTGCTGAGAGTGCACTCAATCCTGCTTTCCATGTTACCAACAAAGATGTTAAACAGCGCTGGGCCCAATACTGACCCCTGAGGAACTCCACTTGTCACCAATTGCAGCGTTTTATGTCCTGCTGAAATTATTTTCTGCTTCAGATTTGGGTGACAGTTGCCACAAAACTCCCACGTGCTCACAAGTGTGCCTGGATTCTGAAGGAAGGAGCCAGAACAAGGTGCTGGATCTCCTTCTAGGAGTTTCCTGAAAGATTTAGCTCACCAGAATTGGATGTCTGCTCCCTGAGTACTGCTATCCCTTCACATCCACCACATGCTCTTGACACTTCACCCTGCCTATATCTGCTTGGCTTCTGCCTGTGATTGGAACCAATGTGAAACCGCTGGCTCCATTCCCCTCACTGTAGGATTCAAAAGCACAGGCTGTGTGAGGCAGAACTGAGAGGTAGAGCTGGACATCAGCTGTTTCCTGGTGACTTGCAGACCACTAAGTACCACTGCACCATGTGGTTACCTCCCAGATGTAAGAAGCAACCTGTAATAGTGGATCAGCTCTTTTAAACAGTTACAAAATGCCATTAATACCATTTCCCTCTCTATACCTGTTTTACTGACATCAGACTACACCTGGGTATGGTGTTGGTATTTGTTCTGTGCCTCCCAGTGGTACCACAGGTCCATCGGCAACTTACTCCTTCCTTGTCCTTTATTTCCTAAATGAAGAATTAATAAGGAGAAGAATTTGCTAACACCATTTTAGGTGTGCTGCCAGCATAGCACAAATGGGCTGGTTATCTTGTCAGAAAAACACTGGTAGCTGACAAGTCCTGCAGGGAGATTAAATACATGGGAGGACTGTGAGCAGTATGAGAGAGACCTGCTGCTACTGATAAGCTAAAATCAGTGTTTGTTCCCCAGCACTCCCGGTAGCAAACCAGTCAGTTGCAATGTGCATTCCTGGTGCCTGACCTTCTCTGTGTGGCTGTTGTGCACCTCTTAGCCTACGAGCTTCCCACAACACTAATCAGACTCTGAGAAGGGGGAGGGGAAAGGAAGAGCAAAGGAAGGCAGAAGGGGAAATAAATACCTAAATTCTTATTTTTTTCTGGTTTTATACATAGCTTAGGGAAAGGGACACTGGCAGGGGCCAAATGGTATCTGAGCATTGCTGTGCTAACATGACAGCTTTATGGGGAGGCGGTACTGGGTCAGAAGCCTGATTCCCCCTGCTTTTGGTTCAAGATCTGTTATGCAGAGGAAAGAAAAACATTTTCAAGGTAAAAACACCGGTAGAGTGGTAGAGAGCAGACCTGAAACCTTCCTGTGCCCTGTGACAGGGTGGTGTGGTTATATAGCTAAAAAATACTGACCATTTCACATGAAATAGGGGCAGAAGAGGATGACAGAAAGAACCCCACTCAGCTCACTGCTTTCTGCAGGCTGCAATTCACATGAGCAATTCCCTCACAGTCCCCCTGACAGCCCCACAGCAGGTATGCAGGCTTCATACTGCATGCACAATGTGAGCTCATGCAGCTGTAACATTCCTCCTCCATCGCTCATGCTGGTTTTGCTCCTTCCTCTCCTGTCTTACACCTCCCTGCAGTCACTGCACCTCACTTCCATCCCGTGTCCTCCTTTCTCCTCATTGCTCAGAGCCTCCTCTGGCACACACCTCTTGTGGCTTAGGGAAGAGAGGGAAGGGAGCAGGGGATGGCAGGTCACTGGAGTGGAACCAGGGCCCAGCAGATTTCAACCTCAAGAACAAGTTAGTGGGTTAGGGTGCACAGGACTGGGGCTGGTGATTGCAGTTCAATGTAATCTCTGCTCACAGCTTTTCCTGGGCTGCTCTGGTAGAGCACTATAGGCCAAGCCAAAGGAAATTCTGCATCTGATTTCCACTAAGAGGATAAAATCAGCCTCTATTGGCACAGGCAGAATTCAGCCCTGAAGGTGTATGAATAATGTTTCCTTAACTGGCATCTGATATTGCTCCTCGCATTACACTCCTATTAGCAAGAGACAAGCGAGGCCTCTCTGACCATCCAGTGGTTCATGGTGTTCAAGACAAGCTGTGCAAACCCACTTAAGGAAGGAGGAGGAACAGGACAGAATGTGATCCACGGGTTGTAAATCATCACTCCAGCTAGAAACCAGGCAGGGGTCCTGAGCCTGTTCATCCAGTTAAACGGGTGCATGCGCAGACACTCAGCTGCAGGTAACATCAATGCAGCAGACGACCTCAGCCTGCAACATGGGCAGCAGGAAGCCCACCCTGCAGAGCTGAATTAAACCCACTTTTTAGACAGCCTTTACACCCAGCCTGCATCCATGGGTTGCTACACCTGCCATGCTGCTGGTGCAGTCACACACACAGATAAATATGCTCTTCTCAGACACGGAAGCTATTATTTCTGTGAGATGAAACAGCATCCCACACTCTTATTAACCCGTGCCCTACTTCAGAAGTAAATCTAATTTGTGGTTTTCATAGTTAGCTAGAGCTGGAGTTGGTTTGTCCCTGTGTCTGCTCTGACTTTGCTGGATACATTTATGCAGCACCATATGTGGCAGAGTCCTGTTTACTGTGGCCTGTAAGCATTATTCCTCACAACAGAATAAGGAATCGGGGTGGTTGGAGCTTTGTTTCACTGGGGAAGAGAGGAGTAAAAGCACAACTGTTACAAATATCCCTTCATAAAGCAAGTTTTGTATTTGGCAGAGAACGACGTGCTGTCTGCTGAGTGACATTTGTCATCTGGGACATTCCTGCACATCTGGACACCTTCCACAGACTGTCTCAACAGTTGTGCTGTAAGAGAGAGGAGAGAGTTTCAAAGGATTTGCTGGCTTTCTGATGGCAAACATCAAACAGAATGGGTGATGTTTCACAAATACACTATGTGGTGGGGAAAGGGAAGTAGGATCTTCAGCCATGGCCACCACAGCAGCAGTATGTACATTAATTTATATGGTGGATTCATCTGGAGATTATGTAACAGAACAAGCAATGCAAGAAAGCAAAGGAAACACAAACCCTTTTTTAACCAGTGCTTGATATTTTCAGCTACAGTTGGCACAGTTTATTGACTTTTTAAGGCACTGAACATAACTATATTAAACCCATGAAGATGTGTGGAGTGTGAGTGGCATTTCACGATCTTTTGTGGAGGGAAAACATCGGGCAAGACTGTGCAATTTCAGTTCCTCTGAGGATTCAGCTCTGCTCTGTTGCTGTCCAATTTGGTTGTTTCAGTAGTCCCTGGGTGTACTTACACCCCTGGTGACCTGCAGCTTGATGGAAGGCAGTATGTAACAGATAAACATCTGGATGGCTGGAGTGACACTGCCCAGTTTACAGAAATGGAGCCCTACACACACTTCAGTGATCTCACAATCCACTTGCGGATTGTGCCTCCTGTCCTTTGAGCCGGATGGCAGATAAACTTCGGTCAATGTATTATACTATGCCCTTTGTAATGAAAGAACATCAGATAATATGTATTTAGTGGGGATTTAAATTCCCGAGCTGATTACAAGGAGCCGTTAGGACTTACAAGCTTTTAGCAGTGCCCTGCGTTGCGTCTCAATGATGCCCAGTGCTGCAACAATGTGCTCTTCCTAATGGTGTTGGAAAGGCTGGGACTTTGTTAGGAATGAACCTGAGAACATAAAATGTCAGCGATACAACTTGATACTCAGCAAGGATTTAAGTGAAAACTGTCTGCTATATTCTGAACTCTTCCAGCTTTAACAAGCTGTTTGCCCTGAGATCCCAGGTGTGTGACAGTCTCCCCATGCACTTCCCAGCAGTAAAACGAGCCTAGCAGCATTTGCTGTGCCCAAAGAATGTTGCAGAATGTGGCTAATTAGTGCTTGTAAAATGCTTCTGATAACAGGAACGCGAAATAAAGGGATTGTTACTTATTAATGCATGGGAGAAGAGATGTCTGAGCTCTTGCAGATGCCTGGTTCACCACAGATGTCAGCCCGCCCCTGTGGGTCCTGTTTGGTTTGAACCCCTCCAATTTTACCCCTCACCGACACGAAGGTGAGCGGTGAAACAAACACCGGGCTTCTGCTGCAGCCGAGGGTTCCCCCTTCAACGATGAACCCCGCCGGGCCCTCACCGCGCCCCACATCGCACCCGCCCTCCCCCGGGCCTTTGTGCAGCACTCTAACACCCGATCGCTACGCGCGCATCAGACCCCAGCGGGCCCGAGGCGGGGGAGCCGGAACCGAGCGGCACCGCCATCGCCGCCGCCCGCCTGGCAAAGAGGCCCCGCCCCCGGCGCGCCGCGGGGTCGCTCCTTCCGCCGCTGCAGGGGCGGAAGTGACGTTCTCGAGGAGGGCGGGGAAAAGAGCGCGAAGATGATTGGGTGAGAGGGAAAGGGGGCGGAGCTTACAGGGGGAGAGGGCGTGGCCTGGGCGCTATTAAGCCGCGCCTACTCATGACCTTTTATGGAGATAGAGGCGGGGCTTACGTCCGCCGGCGCCTCCGCGGGGTCCTAAAGCCCTCCGGATCCTGCAGAGGCTCCTCCCAGTGCCCCCCAGTACCTCCCAGTGCCTCCCAGTGCCCCCCAGTACCTCCCATTGCCTCCCAGTGCCCCCCAGTACCTCCCAGTGCCTCCCAGTACCTCCCATTGCCTCCCAGTGCCCCCCAGTACCTCCCAGTGCCTCCCAGTGCCCCCCAGTACCTCC